>PVJN01012664.1:0-50706 GCA_004026805.1 Lasiurus borealis
CAGGAAACACATCCCCTGTCACATAGGAAGCTGCCCCTAGGATGCCCTCTTGGGTTGTCCTTAGAGCAGTTCCACCGTCTTTCCCGCTTCAAGGCTTAAAAATAGGCCTGCAGGTAATATTTGTAAAAGAGAACTTAGCAGAAATGTTAAATTAGGCTTACACCGATGGTCTGTGTCTGTGAACACTCCAATGCAAGGCAGGAAGGGAAATGGGATGTTCCCCAAGAAGTAGGGTGCCAGTTACGTCTGAGCACAGGTTGTGTTTAAGCCGCTCTTTGTGTTTCATCGGAAGCTTCAATCTTGGCTGAGTCGCACCACCAGAAAAGCAGGGAAAGCAGCATATTTTTGTGGGACAACTCGGTTTCATTCAGGATTTCCAGAACAATCCACGCCACTGTCCATGGGTGTGGCTTCCTATTTCCAGTGCAGTGAGGGCGGGTAGCATAGCACGAGGAGGAATCAGGCAAGTTGGGTTCTGGAGCCGGATGATCCCTGCCTCAGCGTGACCTCGCTGAGTGCGGTGACCTCGTCCACAGCAGCAGAGGGTCAGGCTTTTCTGAGTCAGGTATTCTTTTCCTTTTACACGTAACGACACTCTTCCTCATTCTTCTCGTTCAAGGTGACATCTCTGAAAAAAACATGCGTGTGAATCTGCACTCTGAGGGGTAGCTTCAAATGTTAATTTTTTGGTAGACTGTAAAAACAGTGACAAGAAAAAATGCCATCTAGAGCAGCGGTTCTCAACCTGTGGGTCGCGACCCCTTTGGGGGTCAAAGGACACTTTCACAGGGGTCGCCTAAGACCATCGGAAAACAGATACTTACATTACGATTCATAACAGTAGCAAAATCACAGTTATGAAGTAGCAATAATTTTATGGTTGGGGGTCACCACAACATGAGGAACTGTATTAAAGGGTCGCGGCATTAGGAAGGTTGAGAACCACTGATCTAGAGAAAGGAAAAGAACAACCCTACAATACTAGTGTGGTGAAGGCGTTTTCAGACAGCAGTGCTTTCCTAGCATCAATCCATAGCAAATAGTAGGGGGGTGAGTGTGTGTGTGTGTTTACATGTTACATGTGTGCACGGGCCTGAATCAGAAAGGTGTGTGAAGCTTCAGTAGACCACCTGCCTTGCGATCACAGGTAAGCTGACTGTAACTAAACACAACGCAGCAGAACAGCTGGGCAAACAGCTGGCTCAGGCTCCGGGTCACCTGGTGAGCCCCGCAGGCACTCCTGCCCTCCTGGAGCCAGGATCGCTGAGTCAGCATTCTTAGTTACAAAAAGAAACCCGCAAGCTGGCTGGCATGAAAGTGGGTTTCCCCTAAGGATGCATTGGGGAGTCTCAGGGCAGGAAACAAAGTCTCAGCAGGGTATCTGACCCTGCGACCGGGAGTTCTCTCAGCCTCTCCAGGGCCTCAAGGTCCCTCATCCCTGCTCCTCTGGACAAGTTACTGCAATTGCTGCCCTTCTCCAGGGTCTGCTCTGTGTGCTCCTTAAGGCTTCTCTGCTCTAGGGATGTGTGACTTCTGATCTGGTTTGGGTCTGGCTCCCGCTGTGCCTTTACCATCCAGATAGTGCACCTGTTTTCGACTCTGTGTCCCTTGGTTCAGGAGGTGTGGGGAAGGGACCTGGGCGGTGGGGGTGGAGGGTAGGGGTGTGGGGGTAGTGGCCACCTGGTACAAACAGCAGCTAGACTCTCCAAAAGTGTGAGGTGGGAGGCAGCCACTGGCCAGTCTATCTTCACACGTTTTTGTTATAGATTATAAAAATCCTATACACTTGTGTTTATCGGTTACTGAGTTGAGAGAGCTTGCTTCTAAAGGTACTGGGACCATCTTTCCCAAGGAAGCCATGTAAATTCCTGACTCGGCCAAGATCAGTTTGGCTCAGTGGATAGAGCGTCGGCCTGCGGACTGAAAGGTCCCAGGTTTGATTCAGGTCAAGGGCATGTACCTTGGTTGTGGACACATCCCCAGTAGAGGGCATGCAAGAGGCGGCTGATTGATGTCATCTCATTGGTGTTTCTGACTTTCTGTCCCTCTCCCTTCCTCTCTGTAAAAAATTCAATAAAATATATATATTTAAAAAAATCATTAAATTCCTGACTTGACAGAACCAGCTGGTTTTCAGCATTGCCAGGCCACTTGGGCAGCGATGAAGGGGACATTTATCTGTAACACTAAACAATAAAGATTAAAAAAAAAAAGTGTACCTTATGTTCCAGCCACAGAGGGAGCTGTTGCTATCTTCCCTAGTTTCAGGCTTCTGTTTTAAGCATTAAATTGCTTATCATAACTACAGCATGGCATTTAGAAATCCTTAGGTGGGAGTGTGGGAGGATATTACTCTGAAACACACGTTGGAATGATCTCTGCAATTAGGATGCATTGTAACCGTCTCCAGATCTCCCATTTTAAACCTTCCAACCAGCAGGGACCAGATAGACCCTTGGCGAGGAGAGGGAGATACGTAGGTGTCACAGGCCCACTCTGATCCTTCTTAAAGTCCCAGGGGGCCCAGAACCACTTTAAATGGACAAGTAATGAAAGTGGATCCTTAACGATGCTATTGGCTCATTGCCGGGAGATGAAACTGCTCTTTAAAGAGGAGGACTCAAAGTGACCTGGAGGGACCCAGCATGTCAAAGACCTTGGGGGGTGACACTGTGGCCTGGGGCATACAAACCCCTGGAAAGACTCCCGTTTGTAAACCTTTGGGAAAAACAAAGTATCTCATAACATAAACCATCCTTGGATGGGAAGGTGCCTGCAGGCGCAGCCCAGTCGTTTTTCTTGCTAATGTCATTATATGTTGAAGTTTATGAAAGCTCAGAATTTTAATTTCATTCTAATTTAGGTATGTAGATATTATCATACTTTTCCTCCAAAAAATGCTAAAACAAACTGAGGCTCAACGTTTCTTAGCAACTTTTATTAGTACTTAGTTTTCAAAACATAATACACGGCAACATTTGATCAGGAGAGCTACCCTGTTTCCCCGAAAGTAAGACATCCCCTGAAAATAAGACCTACTTCCAGTGTTGCCTCTCGCTGTCATATAAGGCATCCCCCCGAAAATAAGACCTCCCCAATAATAAGGCCTCCCCTGAACATAAGGCCTCCCCGGAATAGAAGGCTACCTTAGGGCATCTGACTCCTGATTTAAAGAGACCTCGCCCTGCCTGAACAGCTCCGGCTGCGCTGCGGCCCATCAGTGAGCTGGTTTGTGATGACAACGACTACCGTACTGTAGACAGGTAATAAATTTCCTTTTTTTGTTGTTGTTGTTCAACAATAAATGTGTACCGTCTTCTTCTTCATGGAAAAATGAGACATCCCCTGAAAATAAGACCTAGCGCATCTTTGGGAGCAAACATTAATATAAGACACTGTCTTCTTTGGGGGGAAACAGTAAAAAATTTTAAGGTAACCCAGCTGAGAAATGGGTTCCGGGGGAGGAGGAGCTGTCTGAGTGCGAGGCCGGTGCCCTGCCAGCTCTTCCAGCCCAGCAGCTCCCCAGAAGCTGGCTGTGCCCGGGCCAGGCCAGAGCCGCAGGGCCTGGCTCATCTGCAAGGCCGCCAGCCATCCTGGCTTTCAGGAAGAAGGTGGGGCAGCCTCCCTGAGGGTCCCCGCGCCGGGCAGCAGCGCCAGGCTGAGAGCAGTCCCTCTCCTCTGCAAGCAGCGGCTCCCGGGACCGCGGATGCCCGGGCACCTGAGAAGCCACAGCAACATCACAGGCGGCGGTGCCCGCAGACCCCTGGGATTGCTGCCCCGCGGGGTGATGGGCCGGCCCTGCCACAGCTCCCTTTCATTTTCCCAAGAGCACTTGCCCTCATTCACAAGCGTTCAAACCCTGGATGACCCTCCAAAGGGCTTTCCCTGGCTCCTGGCCTGGAACAGTGCCTGCTCTGCCTGCTATGACCCGGAGCCCCGGGCTCTGCCACGGGAATCGGGTCAGCGGGCGTTCTGCGGCCTCGCCGCCAGGGGGCGCGCGGCGCCTCTGTTGGAGGCCTGGCAGCTGGTGCAGATGGACACACAAGCTGCAGGCTGGCGGCTTTCAGCTTCCCCGCTGAACGCATTTCTCCCAGGATCGGGCTCCTTCGGGCACCTCCAGCAGACACGGTCCCGCGGAGGATGGGCAGGGAGAGGGGTGAGGGCACCCCAGGAGGCAAGGCACTGGGTCACAATAAAAACGGCTCCACCTTCTGAAGGCTTTGGAATGTGAACGCACAGAGCTGCCTGCAGCAGCAGCTCAGAATCCCTGGAGCCCTGAGGTCAGAGACCACTTTACGGAAGCATATGCCGACAATGAGGCGCTTTTTATTTTATTTTATTTTATTTTTTGGAACTGGGGAGCATTCCAAAGTCGCAAGGCCCTCAGGGATTTTGATTAAAAGCTTAAAAAAAAATTGCCTCTTGCACAATCAATGGCTTGCATTATTTTTAAAAAATATATATAACTGTAAAAAATCAATAAAATATATTTAAAAATAAAAAAATAGGAAAGATAACTGGCATGTCACATTGGGCAAATTTAAGGTGTGCAACTTGCTGAATGAATTGCATATAGACACATGATTATCTTTTTTCACATCTCTTTTCAGGCCCAACTTCCTGATCCTCCCACTGGTTCAGTGAGCTGACTCAACTCCTTTTAGCCACATCCCGGTGGACACAGCAGGGAAACCCGCGAAGACTGACCCCTGACCCTCAGGAGCTCGGCACAAAAGTGAGTTCTGTGCAGTGGGTGCTGGGGGCGGGACGGGGGACTTTCTGAGCATCTACTGCGCTGCAGGGGGCTTCGGTAATGAACACACAGGACTCCTGACCACAAGGGACTCACTTGACTGGGAAAGAGAGATACGTTAACGGCAATGGGATAGCCAGGCCGTAAAAGCAGTGCCGGAGGTGTGTGCAGGGCGTGCTGGAAGCACCAAGGAGGCATCCAATCCTGCTGAGGTGAGGAGGGCACTGATCTAAGAAGGCAGTGTCTGTGCCAGGTCTTAAAAGAAGAATAACAGTGAGTCAGACAAAGACAGAGGGGCTGGAGCAAGAGACCTCCCATGTGCATGGCGCCTGTGAAAGTAAGCAGCGTGGTGTTGCTGGGACCACCATGTTTCTGGGGAAGAGAAGCAAGTTGTGGTCTGAGAAAGAGGTGGGCATGGAGTATAGACTGACTAAGGCACTTACAGAGTTAAGCGCTGGCGATAGCTGCTTAGGAGAATGGGCGATGGTGTGGACCAGAGATAAGGAAGAGGATTTGGGGGGGGCAGAGGGCCCAGGAGACCATTGAAAGGAAATGAACTCCCCTCCATCTTGTCCTCTAGGGCTGGGCCCCCTGCCTAAACCCCCTCCCTTTTCTGGGAGCGGCCACAGGTGTGCCAGCAATGTCTTAACTTCCCCGACCACCACCTGAAAGGACCAATGAAGGTCCAGGAACACAGCGAGGGTCCTAATAAGGCTAAACCACAGAAAGACCCCAATTCAAGTGACCAATCTCTGTAACCCTCGTCACTTCCCTAAGCCCCCTAATTATCCTACCCCATAAAACTCATTGTCCCCCGGCCCCCTCGCTCTTTCTCCTCACTGCTGCGCCAGAAAGAGGCTGAGAGCCAAACCGGGGTTTGAATAAAGACTCTGCTTTTGCATCGGAAAAGGCTCCTTAGTGGTGGATTATTGGGGACCCCGAACTCTGGACATAACACCATGACATTTTAGTGGAACTCGCCCAGGTGGGGTGACTTTCCCAGAAACACTCAGGTGCCACTGTACATATGGCAGCAGAGAGAACATTGGCTCAGGGTTAGGGTCTCAGTGTGAAGACAAAGGCAGGCGTCTGGATTTTCGGCCTCTAATCTAGGTCCAGGTTTGCTCTGATGGAACCAGGCGTACAATTTAAAGTGACTTTTGGCTCAGATGGGGGAGAATGTATAGAACTGGAGTGAGGAGGGTCACAGGGTCTAGTCTTGGCTGAAATCTGCCACATATGCCCCAAATTCGTTCCATGCCCGAATGCAGGGGTCATTAAATACTGAGTAAAATAGAAAATTGTGAATATACAGACATTAAAAAAAAAATAATCAGCCGAGACCGGTTTGGCTCAGTGGATAGAGCGTCGGCCTGTGGACTGAAAGGTCCCACGTTCGATTCCGGTCGGGGGCATGTACCTTGCTTGCGGGCACATCTCCAGTAGGGGGGCGTGCAGGAGGCGGCTGATCGGTGTCTCTCTCATCGATGTTTCTGACTTTCTATCCCTCTCCCTTCCTCTCTGTAAAAAAATAATAAAATATATATTTTTTAAAAAAAATAATCATTGCATTTCACTATAACATTGAGATAAAGCTCTCCTTTACATATTATTAGTATATTGATATTGCATCAATTTACCCTAAGTGGTAAATGTAGAAGCACTCTTTGACATTTTAAGAAAAAAAGCTTGAAATAGTTATAACAAACACTTAGAAAGGTCTTTCTATGTAGAAAACATTTATTTATCCTTCACACAAAACCCCCTGTGGTGGACATCATTACTGACCTGTTTTATAGGGGAAGGGACCACAGGGCAGAGAGTGTAAATGACTTGCCCAAGGTCACAAAAGTGGCGGGTGGAGGAGCTGAGGTCTGAAGCCAGACAGTCTGGCTCGGAGGTGGTGCCCTAAACCATACTCCCCCACGTCTCCTTGGAAATGCCACCTCTTCCTCCTGTGAGGGCTGAATGTTGTCCCCTCCAGCTTGGCATATTGAAGTCCTAACTCCTAGCACCTCAGAAAGTGGCTGTATTTGGAGAAATGTTTTTTAAAGGGGCGATTACATTAAAAGAAGCCTGGTCTGATGGGTGTTCTGAAAGGAAAAGGAAATACAGACACAGACAATTACCGTATTTTCCGGTGTATAAGACGACTGGGCGTATAAGACAACCCCCAACTTTTCCAGTTAAAATACAGAGTTTGGGATATACTTGCCTTATAAGATGACACCCGGCGTATATATAAGATGACCCCCGACTTTCAAAAAGATTTTCCTGGGTTAAAAAGTTGTCTTATACGTCGGAAAATACGGTCCAGAGGGAAGAGCTGTGAAGACACAGGGAGAAGATGGGGAGAGCAGCCCTGCCTACACCTTCATCTCCAACTTCCAGCCTCTGAGAAAATAAATTCCCGCAGTTTAAGCCCCCCAGGGGCAGCAGGCAGCAGCCTTAGTGAACTGATGCCCTCAAAATCCATCCCTTAAGAAGGGGGAAGCAAAAACAAAGCGACTCTTTTAAGAGAATTCCCCTTCTCATTAACATTCGAAATACGTGCATTTCATTAGGTAACGGAAGCTTAATTGAATCGGAAGCTTAATTGAATCGTGGCTTAAGAGAATTAACCTGCAATCGGATCAGTGATGGGCATAGAGTATAGCAGGGACGGTCTCCATTTGTAGGGAAGTCCTATCACAGACAGGAGAGCGGAGCCTAATGAAGGCCAAAGAGTTTTGGCTCATCAGCTGCCATCCACTCCAAGGCGCCCGCCCAGAGAGGCCAGAAACCACCGGAGAGCGTGATTTATTGGTGGCAGGATGAGGTCAGCGGGCACTAAGTGCACTGTTTCCGCAGAGGGGGCAGTATTTTCATGAATAACAGATTCTGTCTTCCCGCGTGTCCTCTGAGTCTCCCTCTGACGCTGGAGTGATCGGCGTGAAACCTGCGGCCTTTGTCCCAGTTTCTCCTCTGGGGACGCAAGCACAGCTGGCCCAGAGCATCCTCTGCCAACAGGTTGGACTTATGCGGATGCCTCAGGCACTTATCAAATATTGGCCGAGCATACATGACACAGGAGACAGACAGGCAGTGCACGAGTCACACATGGTTTATGTACCAGCGTCCTGGTGGTGTCCAGACCTCGGCAGGCCACCCGGAGATCCACATGGACAAACACACACCCTGGACGCTGGACGTTGCAGCTGTGGCTCAGTGGCTCCCAGAGGCCTCAGCTTGTGGCTCACGGTTCGGACCCAGGGTCCACGGCAGAGCTCGGGCAGGTGCAGGAAGGGGAGCCGAGAGCCACCGTCTGTGGAGGAGCAGACAAGCGGCTCTGATCTCCTTCGGAGCTTGCTCCCTTTTACGTGCTCATTGATGTTTCCATCTCTCTATCTCTCATCCTCTGTGAAACCAATTAAAAACAAAAGCAACAACCACAACCACAAAAATAAATAAGAAATAAACCTTGTTTCTCAAGCCAAAATAGAATAAGGTTGAAGGCTGAATCTGACGGGGCTGGGACTTCTCACTTCTCCTTTTTCCACATGTGAGTGCATCTCTCTCCTTCCTCCTTTCCCTCTACCCCCCAACACACACACACACATACACACAAAACGCTGTAGTATAATGAGAGAATACACTGTTTTCCCAACGAAACCGTGGTGTGCTTGGCTTCTGGTCAGAGTGAGGACACTCGCAGTGATGGCCATTGACATCAGCCCAGAACACTGCCCACAGCTCGCTGGGCAGACAGGGCCACAAACTGGCTGGTTAGAATGGATGCAGAAGTGCCCGAGGCTGTGGGTAAGCAAATCCAGAAAGGCACTCATTCTAGATTTTCTCTTCTTTCTGTGGGAACCTGCCCGGGTGCGCCCTCCTGCAGTCTTGTCCTCGCTCTCTGTGCCCCGCACTCCCTCACAGTGAGTTCCCAGACTCTGCAGGATGGGCAGAGCTGGGCTGAGAAGAAACACCCAGGGAGGGAGGAGGCAGATGCTCCCATTTCTTGCCTTTGCTGGGCCTTCTTGATTAGCCTCGGTGCCTTGACCAATCCAGTTAGTTCCACGTACGAATGTGGTTCATGCTCTACCATTTGGAACCAACTCCTGTCCCTCTTCTGTTCTCTGGCCTAATCTCTGCCTCCAAATGGCTTCCTGTCTCTGTAAATCTGATGACCATTCAAACAGTCAGCTATTGGGTCCTGATAAACTTTTAGAGTGTGTGCGTACCCTCGGCTTTATCCTGAAGGCAGCTATGAACAAAGACTCTGCTAGGAAAATACTACAGTACAGTGGCACCTCAAGATACGAGTTTAATTCGTTCTGTAACCTTGAGGCGTGGGAAACTATGAGACGCTCGAGTCTCGGTAAACTGGTGGGTCGTGTGCAGCTGGCCGATCCGCAGGATTACTCCTATCTCAACTGTTGCTCGTATTTCAAAGCAAAAAATAGCTCGCTCGATGGCTTGTATCTCAAAAATCTCATATGTTAGGGCACTCGTATCTCGAGGTGCCACTGTATTGCAATTGGTGGTGGGGGTGAATTTGTAAACACACATTTGTTTTCAAATCTTCCATGCCCCAAGGCATCCCCAGAGCTGAGCGGGTCAGTGAATTCTGGGAAACAAGAGGAGATGGAAACGTACGGGTCAGTGGCCCAGGCTGTGGCTGTTCTGCTCCCTGATCACGGACCACAGGGAATTCAGAGCCAGTGCCTTTGCTCTGAGGATGAAAGTGAGTGGTGGATTTTTTTTCGATCTTTTCATTCAGCCTTGTTTCACACGCTCCTCTCTTTCCAAGAATCATCCCGATGCCTCTCCTTTAACGTTAACACTACAAGGAATCGAAGTCTCGTTTCCTGGAAATTCAGGGCTGGATGGCAGCCATCCCTCAGATGAGTCCCCGTGGAGAAGGCTTGGAGACGTGAGCGAGCTCCCCACGCCGGTTTCCGGTGGATGCGAATTACACCCCCAGGACTGGGCGATGAGGTCATGGGTTCCTTGCTCATTGCTGTCAGGGGTCGGCTCAGCTTACCCTTCCTGTCATTGTTGTCTTAGGTCATGTGTGACTCATCCTTCTGAGCGCTTTCCTCGCACACAGGTTTCTAATCAGCTGGGGAGAAAACACCATCAATATCTCTACAGTCAAGAAGAGAGGCTGATGGGAAAGGGCTGAGGGATTGCCATGAAATGGCAATAGCACAGCGGTTCTCAACCTTCCTGAGGCCGCGACCCTTTAAGACAGCTCCTCATGTGGTGGTGACCCCCAACCATAATATTATTTCCGTTGCTACTTCATAACTGTCATTTTGCTACTGTTATGAACTGTAATGTAAATATCTGATTTCAGGATGTATTTTCATTGTTACAAATGGAACATAATTAAAGCATAGTGATTAATCACAAAAACAATATGTAGTTATGTATTGTGAAATATTTATTTCTCATTACAAATAAATGAAATTTTTTGTCTTGAATCGTGGTGTAGCATGGGTAACAGTCTTCATATGAACAACAGTAAACTACATGGCTACGCTTTGCTACACCGAGGAGCGGTGTGTTGGTTCCTAAGACCATGGGAAATATATTTTCTGATGGTTTTAGGCGACCCCTGTGAAAGGGTCATTTGGGGTCGAACGACCCACAGGTTGAGAACCGCTGCAATAGTAGGTATAAAATAAAGAGGGCAGCAAACCCGGAAATGGGTCTGCGGTGGTCATTTGGGGAAGGTTAGCAGACCAGCCGTCACCCCCACTGCAGTGCTTCTGGTCTTTCTCCGAAGCTTCCTCCGCACACTGAGGTGGCCGGGGCTGTGGGGGAGGAATATGGGCTTTGCTACCAGATCCTGGACAAGTGTCTGAACCCTCGCAGCCTCAGGTCAGGAGGAATTCCAAACTCTCCAAACCCTGTTGCCCAATCAGAGATGCTGAGTTAAGGATTTGTTGGTCCATACAGGCACTCATTACATGGTGGAACTATTACTAATAACAATAACTAAATGTGTGCCCAGGAATGCACTGTTCCCTCTCACATACACCCGCCCCCGCCCCCCCACACACATACAAGGAGTAATCTTTTCTTCCATCCCATGCAAATCCTTCCTGTTTGCCCAGGACTCGGGGTCCTTCAGCCGCCTCACGGTGCCATCTGAGGGGAGCCCCTCACATCTGGGTTTCAGCACAGACTCGGGGCTCGGCTGGCTTGATGCCACGGCGGTGCTGGGAGTGCTGCTTCGCCTGGTGCCAGGACAGCTGTGCGGGCCGGGCCAGGCTGGAGGCCTCCCCACCGGCCCCCCCTCCGGGGGCTGGAGCTGAGCGTGACTGACAGCGGAGGGGAGGTCTCCCCGGCGTTCCCAGGGCCGAGGCAGGAGGACTGTCCTCTGTCTCCCATGGAATCTGTTGGCAAGAGCACCCGAGAGTGGACAACGGGAGAATGAAAGTGCTGATCTCGCCAGGAGCGCAGGGAGGATCTACAGTCGTCTTGGGACACCAACCATCACTCCACAGGCGGGTCTTCCCTTTGCCCAAAGCTTACATTACCCTGCAAATACCTAGATCAGTGGTTCTCAACCTTCCTAAGGTCGCGACCCTTGCATACAGTTCCTCATGGGGTGGTGACCCCCAATCGTGACATTTTGCTACTGTTATGCATCGTGATGTAAATATCTGCATTTTCCGATGGTCTTAGGCGACCCCTGTGAAAGGGTCGTTCGACCCCCAAAGGGGTCTTGACCCACAGGTTGAGAACCGCTGACCTAGACGGACGGTTAGTATATACAGTATTTATTAGAGGGAAAGTGAGCTTCTTTCTCCATCCCCATAAATCAGTGTGTGTGTGTGTGTGCGTGCGTGTGTGTGTGTGTGTGTGTTTTACTTGGCACTTTCGGCACAGATTTTGCCATGCCGGGAGCAGGAAATTGCTATAAGCTTTATGTCCTCCGCATAAGGTGACCCCGCATTAGGACAGCGATTTCAATTATTCTGCTTTCTGTAACGGAGCGAGTCCCCACAAGATAGACCACAAAGACTAATTGAATTCAAACAGGCATAAATTTATTACAGATTCGAACCCGGGCTCAAACCTTAGCTGATACAGCAGCCTAGCAAACGCTTGGTAAGAGCCCCGACAGACGGGCAGTCCCTCTTTTTATACCCATTCTGCTTCCCCTATTGGCTCATAGATGCTGATTGGCAATGTCTAATTGGTTCTCAGGCAGCAAGGGACCAGCTAACCCAGGAGGTTCCTATCAAGGCTGCTCGGCCTAGTTAACCAACAAACTCAGGTCAGGTGTTGTGGTCTGGCCCAAGATAAGAGGCTCAAGATGGCAGTTAATCAGAAGCGGGTTCACACTTTTAACCCTGATTCTGAACCTTCCCCTCCCCCTTCTGTAATAGTTTGCAGGCCTGGCTTTAGGGGAGGAAGTGTTGCAAGCCTAGCCGTGAGGGGATTCCTCAGTAGTTCCCAATTTAACCGCTACACTTTCGTTTCGGGACTCAACACAGCGCGTTTTTGTAAGTTAGTAGTATTGTTTATCATCAGTTTGACTTCCTGAATATTTATTTATTTTTTTAAAATTTTTAAAATATTTTTTATTGATATTTTGCAGAGAGGAAAGGAGAGGGATAGAAATATCAATCAGAGAGAGAGACAGTGATCAACTGCCTCCTGCACACCCCCTACTGGGGATGTGCCTGCAACCAAGTTACATGCCCTTGACCAGAATCAAACCTGGGACCTTTCAGTCCTCAGGCAGAGGCTCTATCCAATGAGCCATACCAGTTTCAGCAATTTCCTGAATATTTAGAAGTTAATACTCTGGCTGAGGGTTTCAGGCTCATTTACATAATAGAATAATGCTTAAGGAAGCTCAGAAAGCAGTTACAGTTGTCTTCCTAGTCTGTGTCATTCCATCAGACGAGGAATTACAAATGTGGGTTTGACAAGTTTCTAAAGATGTGCGTGGACTCCCCAAAGCCCAGCCGAGCCGCCCCCACAGCTCCGTGTGTTATGCGTTCCCCTCCAGGCGGTCAGTCTGCAGCTGAAGAGCTGATGAGGCTGTCAAACGCAGCTTTGCCGTGGTCGGCAAACTGCAGCTTGCGAGCCACATGCAGCTCTTGGGACCCTTGAGTGTGGCTCTTCTGCAGAAAACCACAGCCTGGGCGAGTCTGTTTTGAAGAAGAGGCATTAGAAGAAGTTTAAGTGTAAAAAATGTGGCTCTCAGAAGAAAATTCAGTTGCTGTCCTATTGCTATTTGGCTCTGTGGCCTGATGCGTTTGCGGACGAAGGCCAGGCCAGCCGCAGCCGGCTTGATTCTGACTCAGGCTTTGGATCAGGGAGTAGGACCAACCGCAAGGGTTTGAACTGCAGGATCGTGTTTCGGCTGTGAAAGAAAGGAAGAATCCTTTCTATTTTGGCACAGATGTCGGGGAGAAAAAGTAAGAAGAGATGGGCCAGCATCTCAATCCTGGAGACCAGGGACCAGGACAGATGCCTGGAGGAATGACCAAGTGCAGAGACATCAGCTTCCCCCAGGACACCAGCGGTTACGGAGGAGTGTGTGTGTGTGTGTGTGTGTGTGTGTGTGTGTGTGTGTGTGTGTGACTCTGAGCAGCCAGCATCACATGGAGGGTTAGACTTCATGGCTGCAAGAGAAATGCAGCTGGGCCTCTGGGAAAGGATTGATGAGTGGAGAATGAGTAGAGAAGAAGCTTAGGTCCTTTGTGGGCAGCTTATAAAAACCGCTGGTTGCGTTTTCTGGGAAGCAGATGGTGAGATGGAGTTTATTGGGCTGGACTTTGCGTAAAAACTGTCCTGCAGAAAGGGGGGGACGAGAGCAGCAGGGGGTGGAGAGAAACTGAGCTGTGATGCCTGCTGGAGCCTCTCTGGCCCTGCAGGGGGCGCTGCAGTGATAACAGCCTATCAGAGCTGTTTTGTCTCACCTGAGAGACTAGCCCATCTTCCCAGCCTCCATCAGGTGTGCCCACCCTCCCAGTCCCGAGAGCCCAACATCCGCAGAGGTGGCTCTGCAGCTGGGCCACCCCTAAAGGTGCAGATGCTCAGCAACAAAACCTTTTTTGAAGGGAGATGTGTGCTGCCCTAATTAGTTTGGCTCAGTGGATAGAGCGTCGGCCTGCAGACCTAAAGGTCTCAGGTTCGATTCCGGTCAAGGGCACGTATCTTGGTTACGGGCACATCCCCAGGAGGGGGCGTGCAGGAGGCAGCAGATCAATGTCTCTCTCATTGATGTTTCATATTCCTCTCTGTAAAAAATCAATAAAATATGTTTTTAAAAAATGAAGGGAGATGTGTGCAGTGCATTTTCACTTTTCTCTCTCTCTCTCTCTCTCTCTCTCTCTCTCTCACACACACACACACACATACACACATGCATGCACACAAAGTATACTTTTAAACAAAAAATGCATTCATTCACATCTATGCTCTTATGACACTGACTTTCTTACTTAGCAGCATAGCATAAACATTTTCCCCTTGCAACAAAATTTAGATCACACTCATTTTAAATTGCTGCAGACATTCTATTGAGTGGATGTACACTACTTATCAAATCCCTGTTGGTGGGCATTTGAGAACTTTTCTATTTTTTGTCTTTACTAATAGTTCACTCATGTACATCCTATCATCAATATATTTTCCCATGTAATTATTACCAATTAAAGTAGTTGGTAACTATTGAAATTGCTGGGCCATAAGGTGTGCATATTTATATTTTGAAGCGTAGTGCCAAATTACCCCCCAGAAAGCTGTACCAATTTCCCCCAAGACAGTCAATGTCAGTGTTTCTAATCTTTGCTAATCTCATAGGTGAAAGTAACTCAGTGTTTTCCCAATAACATTTGTTGATTAGTAGCCAGGTTAAATGTTAATGCATATGTTGACAGATTATATTTCTTCGCTTACGTTTTCTCTTTTGTGAATTATCTGTACCCATTTTCACCCGTTTTTCTCTTGTTGTAAGTGTCTGTTATATTAAGGATAGGAAACCTGTTTGGTGTGTATAATATAATGTTATTTCCTAATATATTACCTCTTCTTCCTTCCTTCCTTCCTTTCTTCCTTCTCTTTCTTCTCTCTCTCTCTCTCTCTCTCTCTCTCTCTCTCTCTCTCTTTCTTTCTCTCTTTCTTCCTATTCCATTTATCATCTCTTTGAGAGCTTCTGGTTTGGGCTTATTCTCAATACGATTCTTTCTACCCAACTCTACCGAGATATTCTCCTGAACTTCTTCTGGTACTTTTGTTAATCCTCACACTTTCAAGTTTTCTATCCATGAGTAACATAAAAACTTTAAAAAAAAAGAAAGAAAAAAGAAAAAGAAAAACATTCCCTCCCAGCCCACTCCTTAATCTCATCTAATTCCCCAACCACATGAAATTATCTCTTCCTGGAAAGGTTACAAAGAAAACAGTTTTTGCCGTTCAAAGTGAGCGTTTGATGCAGGGGCGTGAAGGCTTCCCTCCTTCAGAGAGGCCTGAGTGGTCAGAATGTCCGCTCGGGGTCCACGGGAGCCCTGCCCTGCCCTGAGCAGGAGGCTGAGCCCGGAGGCCATTCCCTCCCGCCCCTAAGGCTCCCTTCCAGCGATTCACCTGGGCACCAGCTATGAACGGTATAAAGTGAACAAAGTAGCGTTGAAAGCAACATCACTGGTCCGAGGCATCTTTCCTGCTCACCCCCAGCCTCCATTCCCTTTCCTCACACTACGAACAAGATGCAGGCTCCCTGGCTCTGTGCCTGGATTTCTAGGGGCCCCCACTCTGCCTCCCCTCCAGTTGTTTTTTAAAACACTATAAGGTATCATTTGCACCCCACAAAATGCACCTACTTAAACTGTACATTGCCATGATTTTTAGTGACTGTACCACCTTGTGCAATAATCGCCACAATCTGGTTTAGAATGTTTTTATTCTTCATGTCCATTTACAGTTAACACCCTCCTCCTCCTCAGCCCCGGCAACCCCTAACCTCCTTTCTGTCTCTCGAGCAGCGGTTCTCAACCTGTGGGTCGTGACCCCTTTGGGGGTCGAATGACCCTTTCACAGGGGTCGCCCAAGACTATTGGAAAACACCTATTTCCCATGGTCTTAGGCACCAACACACCGCTCCTCGGTGTAGCAAAATATAGCAATGTAGTTTACTGTTGTCATATGAAGACTGTTGCCCATGCTACCCCACGATTTCAAGACAAAATTTCATTTATTTGTCATTAGAAATAAATATTTCACAATATATAATTACATATTGTTTTTGTGATTAATCCCTATGCTTTAATTATGTTCAATTTGTAACAATGAAAATACATCCTGCACATCAGATATTTACATTACAGTTCATAAGAGTAGCAAAATAACAGTGATGAAGTAGCAACGGAAATAATTTTATGGGTGGGGGTCACCACCACATGAGGAGCTGTCTTAAAGGGCCGCGGCCTTAGGAAGGTTGAGAACCACTGCTCCAGAGGGTCGCCTTCTTTGGACACATCAGATAAATGGGGCCGTATTCCGCTCCAGTTTGGCATGGCCTCTTATCGCTGGTGAAAAATCCCAGATGCACCCTCAGTTGGGCGGACACTGACCAGCCAGACGCAGGTTCCAACAGCTCGGGGATGACAGAGCTCTGACTCAGGCCCAAGTCCTGTGATTCCACATTCCTTCCGCTCCCGCTGGCTTTCCTGTTCTGGACACATCTGCACTGCGGGATGGAAAATTCAGTGACGACCAGTGTCGAAAAGCCTCGAAGAAGATCACTGGCCTTCTGGGTGCAGACAGTGAATGCATGAGCCATCTCAGCCAGCAGAGGGGGCCACAGAGATTCATTTGAGTTCACTTCTGCTCGCCACAGTTGAGCATCTTAAGAAAAAGCATGTGAGTGGTAACCCTAGGGCAGTGGTTCTCAACCTTCCTAAGGCCGCGACCTTTAAGACAGCTCCTCATGGGGTGGTGACCCCCAACCATAAAATGATTTCCTTTGCTACTTCATAACTGTCATTTTGCTACTGTTATGAGCTGTCATGTAAATATCTGATAGGGAGGATGTATTTTCATTGTTACAAATTGAACATAATTAAAGCATAGTGATGAATCACAAAAACAATATGTAATTATATATTGTGAAATATTTCTAATTATAAATAAATGAAATTTTGTCTTGAATCGTGGTGTAGCATGGGCAACAGTCTTCATATAACAACAGTAAACTACATTGCTACATTTTGCTACACCGAGGAGCAGTGTGTTGGTTCCTAAGACCATGGGAAATAGGTGTTTTCCGACGGTCTTAGGCGACCCCTGTGAAAGGGTCATTCGACCTCCAAAGGGGTCGTGACCCACAGGTTGAGAACCGTTGCCCTAGGGTCTTCTGGGTAATTTTTTCTCACAGAGCTGTGCTTCTCTGGGTAATTGCAAATTGTAATAGAGAATAAAAGCTAGACGCGATTTTGGGTGCACCTTGAAAGTTTCTTTTCAGGCTACTCAGACCAGGATATATTTTTAAAAAACATAATAAAAAAGGAAAATACAGACTTGATTTTATATAGCCCGACGAAGAGTTCTTAAGTTATGATGCTTCAGCACGACAGGTATCATACTATCAAGGTTATTTGCTAACCGCTTGCATTTTTCCATAATAAATCTATCCTTTGAGAGAGAAGGGAAACGGAAACGTGGTTCTTAAGTTATCCGAATCCAGTATCTGTGTAGCTAGTATTCACTGGGTAATAATTCAAAATGACAACTGAATTTACCTTTGGAGAAATAATTTCCCTGGGACGCCTCCCCAGCGTTCTGGACTAAAAATGGCTAAACTCAAGTGCAGCGTTAACTTTAAGAGGAGCTCAGCGTCACAGTCTCCGGATCCCGAGGGCGTATTTCCCTTGGCCGACCCCAGCTTAAAGCCTCCCAGCCCTCCATCCCGGATGCTGGATGGATGGATGGATGGAGGTTACTCAGTAGCCAGGATGGGGGGTCCTGCGAGCTTCTTCAGGGGAACTCGTTGGTGAATGGTTCTGAGCATCACACTTGCCCGTGGTCAAAGTCACGGGGGCCATAGGTCTGTTAGTCCCCTATCCCTGTTCTTTCCACGGTTCCCAGAGTCCCGGTGGCAGCCTGGGGACCAGCACTAGACCAGGCAGAAGACGTGGTCTTTAGGACCAGCTCTTCCTGCTCCTAGCCAGGAGTCACTACCCTTTCCGTATCGCACTTGAAAGTCTGAAAACTAGCCATAATAATATTTGCCTCGCCGAAACCGGTTTGGCTCAGTGGATAGAGCCTCGGCCTGTGGACTGAAAGGTCCCGGGTTCGATTCCGGTCAAGGACATGTATCCTGGTTGCAGGCACATTCCCAGTGGGGAGTGTGCAGCAGACA
Organism: Lasiurus borealis; assembly: GCA_004026805.1. NCBI lineage: Eukaryota > Metazoa > Chordata > Mammalia > Chiroptera > Vespertilionidae > Lasiurus > Lasiurus borealis. The sequence continues at coordinate 18,120 of PVJN01012664.1, forward strand.
GCTGATCGATGTCTCTCTCTCATCGATGTTTCTAACTCTCTATCCCTCTCCCTTCCTCTCTATAAAAAATCAATAAAAATATATTTAAAAATATTTGCCTTAATCACCCTTTACCTCACAGAGCCGTACCAAGGAACAAATGGGAAGAAGAGAATGTTGGACAAGCACAAAGCCTAATGAATACAGCGCCGTGCCTGCAGGAGACAGAGAGAAGAGGGTGCAGGAACAAAGACAGAGACAGAAGAAAGTCACAGCGCCAGCGGCACAATCCTTCCTGCCCTCAGACGAAGGTGCACGAAGACATCTTTCCCGTCTTTATTCTCACCAGCCTCCTGGGGAAAATAGAAAACACCCCGTTCTAGTTTCATGAGATGATTTTGCTGACATCATTCAAGCATCAGAACCACAAAGATATATTTGCGCTTTTCCAGGAGGATTAGCTTGCTTTTAAAATAATAATAATAAAAAAATAACATAAAATATGAAGCTCTTCTGAGCTCCTTTCTGTTTCTGTCTGCAGTGGATGCTGCCCCGTTCATGAACTGTTAAATGAACCCAATTGGATCTTCAGATGTACTCAGTTGAATTTTTTTAACACCTCTTAAATAAAATGTCATCTCTACGCGAGCCACCATAGACACTTGTTTAAAAGCACACACAGGCCAAAACCGGTTTGGCTCAGTGGATAGAGCGTCGGCCTGTGGACTCAAGAGTCCTGGGTTTGATTCTGGTCAAGGGCATGTATCCTGGTTGTGGGCACATCCCCAGTGTGGGGCGTGCAGGAGGCAGCCAATCGATGTCTCTCTGATCGATGTTTCTAACCCTCTGTCCCTCTCCCTTCCTCTCTGTAAAAAATCAATAAAAAATATTAAAAACAAACAAACACACACACAGGAAAAGGCTGATGAAGATATTCGTGGTCATCAGATGTGTCTTTGCCGGGGCTCAGGAGGCCTCAGCCCCTGTGCAGTATTTACAGTCCGAGACCCAGACTCAGGCGGGCCCCTGGCCGGGCCTCTGCTTCGGAAAGCACATGGAGCTCATTGTGGCGGAAATGCTGACACTTAAAGGCTTCTCGGCCCTTCCCCCGAGGCGTTGCGCTAATGTGTACCAGAACCTTTTTTTTTTTTTTTTTAAAGAAAAAGCAGAGAGAAAGAAATGCTTTGCAAAGCAAAGGGTCTGCCTTCGGGCACTTCTGGCACAACTGCCTCCTGTTAAAGGCAACCTTGGTAAGAGGACAGGAAGTGACGTTTCCCGGGCTGGTGCCTTCCGTGGTACCAGCTACCGTCTATGGGACACATGCCCTGTGGCAGGCCGGTGCTGCATCCTTTCTCCGGATAATCGCGCTGGCTCCGCTCAAAGGTAGGAGTCCTCTTTGTGAATATTCTGTGGAGGAAATGGAGCCAGAAAGACTTGAAGCAACTTGCCCCAGAGTCACCCGGAAAATAAGGGGGGGGGGGCAGAATTGGACCCCTCAGGGAGTCTGCCTCCAGGGGCCTGTGTGAATCGAGAGAGCTGATTAATTCAGGCCACGTCTCTGTGAGACATGGATGTTTACTGATTCTGACTGACAGGTGAGGAAACTGGAGTTCTGAGTAGCCACTCGCCTGGCCCAGGTTGCAGGGATGACGTGATTGAGCAGAGAACCAGGCCTGGTTCTGGCTTTACCCTCAAGCCCTTGTTCTTGCCATTAAACTCAAGGTCTAAGAGCTGCTCCCATTTCCCTGAGGCCACGAAGGAAGGAAGGAAGGAAGGAAGGGAGGGAGGGAGGAAGGAAGGAAGGAAGGAAGGGAGGAAGGGAGGAAAGAAGGAAGGAAGAAAGGGAGGGAGGGAGGCAGGCCGAGACCGGTTTGGCTCAGTGGATGGAGCTTCGGCCTGTGGACTGAAAGATCCTGGGTTCGATTCCGGTTGGGGGCATGTACCTTGCTTGCGGGCATGTCTCCAGTGTGGAGTGTGCAGGAGGCGGCTGATCGATGTTTCTTTCTCGTCGATGTTTCTGACTTTCTATCCCTCTTCCTCCTCTTTGTGAAAAATCAATAAAATATATTAAAAAAAAAAAAAGAAAAAAAGAAAGAAGTCAAAACCGGTTTGGCTCAGTGGGTAGAGCATCGGCTTGTGGACCGAAAGGTCCCCGTTTTGATTCTGGTCAAGGGCATGTACCTTGGTTGCGGGCACATCCCCAGTAGGGGGCGTGCAAGAGGCAGCTGGTCCATGTCTCATCGATGTTTCTATCTGTCTCCCTTCATCTCTCTAAAAAAAAATCAATAAAACATATTTTAAAAAAAGAAGAAGAAGGGAAATTGGACTTACAAACAGCAAGAGAAGGTTAGTGGCAGTTTATCACCCCCACCAGCCTTTTACCTCCGGGAAGGCCCAGGGCCTGATGGAGCTTTGCAGGAATTCTCCGCCTCTTGCGCAGCCTCCGGAATGGCACCGACAGCAGTGAGATAATGGAGGCTCCCTTACTGCAGGGGGTGGGAAGAATATGAATTGTACGCTCGGCTTTGGTGCTGTCGGCACTGGTGGGACTGGCCGGCCCGCAGACGCTGGGATCCAGATGAAAGAACAGCAAACATGTGCTCACACAGTGACCAGTGTTGTATGGAATCCTTAAGGGTCTCGGGCATGGGCTTTTTTCTCTCGGAAAAAGAAAAAAAAAAGCAACTTTAATAATCAGTAATGTTTCTTTTGTCCTTGAAGTTTTTACAGACTTCAAGTTATAACTCAGGCTTCTCTCCAAACCAAAATGTGATGTAAAATTTGGCCTGAAAATCTATAAACTTAAATGTTTACCCTCAGCTGTTCATTTTTATCCATGGACTGTTAGGAGAACACACTGGTTATAATCGCCTGAAAATGACCATTACTCTTAGTCAGGGCATTGGTCAACTAATAATTACGAAAAATCTCTGTTTAGTAAGTTTGAAAATACTCGATGGTGAGATTTTTTTCAAGGAGCAGCTACTTTGGCAAATGTGAACAATCAAAGCTAATTTATCTGTGTGTTTTTTTTAGTTATCTTTATTTTCAGGAAAAAAATTCCATTTAATTTTTAAATTGAAATAGACGCTTCACAGTACATTAGTTTCAAGTGTACAACATGATCGGGTATATGTATATGTATATGTATATGTATATGTATATGTATATGTATATGTATAAGGTCCCTGACTTACAGTGGTTCAACCATATGACAATTCAGTGTACGCTGGTGTGACACATTCAATAGAAACCACACTTTGAATTTTGCATTTTGATCTTTTCCGGGGCTAGCAATAGGAGGGACCATTCTCTCTGGCGATACAGGAAAATGTTAATGAAGATATTCGTGGTAATCATGGCTGAGGGCAGGGGTCATGAGGGCGAACCGCCGACACTCCACAGTGTATTCATTGCGTTGGAGAATTTTGCCCAACGGCAGCTAAGAATACGCGTCCTGAGCATGTTTCGGGTGGGCTAGGCTAAGCTGTGATGTTAAGCAGGTGAGCTGTGTTAAATGCGGTTCCGGCAGGCTGTTTCATGTACTGAGTTTATTGGGACCTGACCCCGTGGTAAGTCAAGGAGCGCCTGCCCCTGGTGAAGTGTTCACCCAGATAAATCCAGTTAACCTCCCTCGCCACACACAGTCACAGTCGTGTCCCTGGAGATCAGAACTTCACAAACGTATTCTCTTAGCAGCCTCCCACCCGCACGGGACAGTGGCCTTTGTTTCAGAGCGAGCTGTAAAGGCCAGGAGGAGGATGTGGAGAGAGCGAGCGGACTGCCAGACTGGACTGGAAAAGGTAGTCTTAGCACAGGGACTCACAGATCAGGATGCTTGGCTTCCTCCTCTCTCTTTCTCTGTTTCCCGGGGGCAGAGAAAGGCAGAGGGGGGAGTGAAAACTTAGAACCCCGGACGGGAAGCAGAGCTCGCCTGGGCAGGAGCACGGGCAGACGGGAGCTGAAAGCGTGTCCTTATCGGGAGCAGCAGTCCTCTCCCCGCTGGTCACCTAAGCCCGCTTTCCGATCGCCTTCCCCGGAAAGTTTCCGCGGCCTCATTCAGAGCACAGCCCGCTCCAGGCCAGGGGAAATGGAGACGCTGCAAGTGGGTCAGAGAGCGGCCTGGCCTGGTTGTGTCTGTGGGGGTTCTTTTGTTTTCCTATTTGTTTGTTTTTAAAATATATTTTATTGATTTTTTACAGAGAGGAAGGAAGAGGGACAGAGAGCCAGAAACATCGATGAGAGAGAAACATCCATCAGCTGCCTCCTGCACGCCCCTGACTGGGGATGTGTTCACAACCAAGGTACATGCCCTTGACCGGAATCGAACCTGGGACCCTTCAGTCCGCAGGCCAACACTCTACCCACTGAGCCAAACTGGTTTCGGCTGTTTTCCTGTTTACCTTCCCTTTCCCTGCGCCTCCCTCCCTTTCTGACCCTCCACATTGTGTTCCTGAAGCGGAGGGCTCAGGCCACACCCAGGGTGTTGTCTGCATCTCGTTCTTGCTCCGTGACGTGTCTGCTTCAGGGGACGGTGCTGGTCACTGTTTTGTGCTGCAGACGCAGGTAGAACCCCCCTGCATCTGCCAGGAGGCTTTCTCCCTAATAGGAAAAGGGCCAGAGCAGTGGTTCTCAACCTTCCTAAGGCCGAGACCCTTTAATATAGCTCCTCATGTGGTGGTGACCCCCAACCATAAAATTATTTTTGTTGCTATTCATAACTGTGATTTTGCAACTGTGTTTTCCAATGGTCTTAGGTGACCCCTGTGAAAGTGTTGTTCGACCCCCAAAGGGGTCACGATCCACAGATTGAGAACCGCTGGGCCAGAGACTCGCCTCTGGAGAGAACACCAGAGGTCAGTGGGCAGGTTCAGGGCCAGGAGGTGAGATTGTTGGGATAGAAAAGGCGGGGCACTGAGGGGGGAGTTGGAAGTAACGGGCAGCTCAGACCACACAGGCAGCGGGATGGGTCAGCACCCCCAGTGAAGGGAGGAGGAGCGGGAGGGCGCCTGGGCCCACGGTCCTGAGCAGCGAAGCCAGGAGGGCTTCGGGGCTGGAGGCCTTGGCTCTGCGTTCGTTCACCACTGTGGCTCTTAGGCCCTGCTGGACAACATGCAGGGAGCTGTTCTGACACCCAACGCTGCCCACCACAAATTGCCCTTTTCTTTCGTTTCTGGACATTCTTTCTTAACATATAGTTTTATTGATTTCAGAGAAGAAGGGAGAGAGGGAGAGAGAAACATCAATGATGAGAGAGAACCATTGACTGGCTGCCTCCTGCACGACCCACACTGGGGATCGAGTCCACAACCCGGACATGTGCCCTTGATCACAATCAAATCTGAAACTGACTCTTCAGTCCGCAGGCTGACGCTTCATCCACTGAGCCAAACCAGCTAGGGCTATGCATTATATTCATTACTAGAGGCCTGGTACATGAAATTGGTGCACTGGGGGAGGGGGGTGTCCCTTAGCCCAGCCTGCACACTCTCCAGTCTGGGACATCCCTCTCACAATCCAAGACTGCTGGCTCTCAACTGCTTGCCTGCCTACTTTCCTGATTGCCCCTAACCGCTTCTGCCTGCCAGCTTGATCACCCCCTAACCACTCCCCTGCCAGCCTGATTGCCCCTAACTGCACTCTCCTGCAGGTCTGGTCACCCCTAACTGTCCTCCCCTGTAGCCCAATTGCTTCCCACTTTTCTCCTCTGCTGAGATGGTCCCCCCCAACTGCCCTTCCCTGCAGGCCTGGTTGCCCCTAACTTCCCTCCTCTGCTGGCCTGGTCACCCCCAACTGCCCTCCCTTGCAGGCGTGGTCCCTCTCAATTGCCCTCCCCTGGCCTGATCACCCACAACTACCCTCCCTTGCAGGCCTGCTCCCTGACAACTGCCCTCCCCTGCTGGCCTGATCACCCACAACTGCCCTCCCTTACAGGCCTGGTCCCTCCCAACTGCCCTCCCCTGCTGGCCATCTTGTAGTGGCCATCTTATGTTCACAAGGGGGTAGGATATCTTGACCACATGGGGACAGCCATCTTGTGTGTTGGAATGATGGTCAATTTGCATATTACTCTTTTATTAGCTTAGATTGTCTCATCCTACCCTTGGACCTTTGTCCTTACTGTGATTATTTCTCTTCAACCCAACTTCATCCTTTGTTTTTCTCTGCAGACCCTCTCTTCCTCAGGAGTCCCTGCCTTCCTGATTAAACTATGTCCTGGTGTCCAGCCCCATTTTGTGCTTACGTTCCAGTTCTCTGGCTTGAATAGACTCCGGGCCATGCTTGTGTGTATTCCAGTACAGTGGTACCTCGAGATACGAGTTTAATTCATTCCGTAACCTTGAGGCGTGGGAAACTATGAGATGCTCGAGTCGCGGTAAACTGGTGGGTCGTGTGCAGCCGGCCAATCCGTGTGATCACTCGTATCTCAAACGTTGCTCGTATTTCAAAGCAAAAATCACTCTCTTGATGGCTCATATCTCAAAAATCTCGTATGTTAGGGCACTCTTATCTCAAAGTACCACTGTATCACTTTATGGCCACCCTGGACAGTAGGCTCTCACAGCAGAAACTTGTAATGGGTGCCATGGTTGGACTGAAATACAGTGCCAGCCTTCTGTTCTCTGGAGACTTATGGTGCTTTTAACTCAGAATACAATCATTGTATTGGAATGAACACTTCTCACAAAGGATTCTCCCTGGCAGGGAAGAGCTGACGCTTGCAGTCACTCTTCCCAAGGAGGCAGAGCAGAGCTGCTCAGTGCTGGACCTCTGGGGCGGTCAAGGTCACCCACCCAGTGGCCCCTTCCCACTAGCTTGGCATGAGAACTTTATTGCTTTGATCCTCTATTTGTTGAACCTACAGTTGAGACATTCAAGGTTGATTGGTTCTCATTTATCTAAAACTCCCTGCCTCCTTCTTGTTTATCTGACCTAGGACTTGGAATTTCTTTGTCTTCTTCCAGCATCAACTCTTTTCTGCAGAATTGTGTTAGCAAAGAAATGTCTAAAAAGGTTTTGCAATTTTCATTGTGAAGCCTATGGAAGAAATATTACCTTTAAGACATTGGAAAAAATCTGCCATAAAGAAAGAAAGAAATTTCAATTATATTTGATATTTATCTTTGATGTAGAATGAAGACTATCTTGGTTCCTTAGTACAAAACAGTGTTTTCTCTCACATCCTTTTTTCAATAAACTTGAATTCCCTTGTAGCTTCTTACTTGCCTTAGTATCATAACTTGGAAAAGATTTGTGATTTTGAAATGCAGGGTCTTGCTGAGAATGGGATGAACATATTATAATGATTCTACTCATCTTTGAAAATAAAGGATTGCAAGACTAAAAGAAATTTTAGGAGCAATACTTATATGTACATTGAATCCAGGGTTGTGTAGATTGGTGAACTTAGCAGACAGTGGTGACCATTGAAAGTAACTTATTGCTGAATTATTTTATACCAACAGCAATTACCTTGTGATTTTCTAATGCATTGAGATTGTTCTGTCTGCTGTTTCTAAATTGTAGGCCTCAAAGGTTTTCAATCTGATGATTGCAAACATTGCCTCAAGGCAAACATTGCCTCCCCATACTGCAATCCCTTGATTAGAATCTGTTATCTATGAATTTGTTCAATGTTTTCTTTTTAAAAAACTTACAGGGATTAATTGCTTTTGTGATAATAAAAATAATACATACCCAAAGTAAAAAAAAAAAATACATGTATTAAAACCATAATTCATAAGTTAAAAAGTCTTCCCCTTAGGAAAGTTATAGCCTTAAATACTTATATTAGAAGAAACAGAAAAAATTAGTGACCCATAAGCTTTGATGTATGATGATGGGAGTAAGCTAAGGAGGACCTGATGCTTCTTATAATGAAATGCTGCAGCATTTGTGCCTCTAGAGAAATCTTAGGATATTCTTGCTATTATCTGTAATAATTAGTATTTGAAGAGCACTTTACATTTATATTGTAGATGGAGTTGAAACCAAGTAAACCATTTCCTTCCCTTCCTTCCGAGAGATAAATACTACAGTGAATTTGATCTTTAATATCCCCATACGTGGTTTACATTTATATTATATTTTAATCCATCTGTAAACAACATATATTGTTTATCTTGTTCCATAATTCCATCTAAATGTAAAATACTGTATAAATCTTCTTGTAATTATATGTTTTGCTCAACATTCTTTTAAGATTTAGTTTACTGATACATGTAACTCCAGTTTATTTAAATAAATTTAAATTTATTTAAATTTTTGTATGACTAGACCTCAAATTATTTATTTATATTTACAGTTGATGAATATTTAGATTGTTGAATGTTTTTTACTATTACAAATTATTTAGGGCCACTAATTTTTTCTGTTTCTTCTAATATAAGTATTTAAGGCTATAACTTTCCTAAGGGGAAGACTTTTTAACTTATGAATTACGGTTTTAATATATATATTTTTTACTCTGAGTATGTATTATTTTTATTATCACAAAAGCAATTAATCCCTGTATGTTTTCAAAAAAGGAAACTTTCAACAAATTCGTAGATAACAGATTCTAATCAAGGGATTGCAGTACTGGGAGGCAATGTTTGCTTTGAATTGCTGCTGTTAAGGGCAGCCAGGCTGTCCTGTGTGTCCCTTGGTGTCCCTGCCAGGAAACACATCACATAGGAGGGAAAGGGTATCTGGCCAGGGTGTGTCAGCTGTTGTATTCCTGGAATACTTAATGTTGCTACCTTACTTATTGTTGGCATATTCATCAGTACCACTCACTCCTCTTTTCCTTCAGTTTCTTTAAACTCAAAAGATTCTCAGTTACTAAAAAAGAATGAATTATTCCCAAATTATTCTAACCTTAAAAAGGAGTCAGAATTCCTCTTTTATCCCAGAGTCATAATTCATACACTCTTCTCAGAGTTTTGGCATCAAGGATTTCTTCAATTCAAGACAATAAGCACATGTTAAGGTAGCTCCATGTGGAAAGTAGGTGGGGACATGGTATCAGGAACTGATTCCAGCATGTAATAATTACAAGAGTTCCATCAAAAGGTTGATGGTACTTGGGGGTCTCAACAAGGGTGAGCCACATATGTAGTTTACCTGATGGAATGGCTAAACAGCACTTCCCCCAAACTTGAATAGGATTATCTGCTGACAGACAGTTCAGGGCATTTTATTGTCTCCTGTTGTCCAAACACCTGAACAACTGTAGGCTATTCCCCAATCTGATAAGGCTTCTGTAAACCCTTTGAAACCTTACCCTTTGAAGTGTATATCTCCACCTCGCCTTAGGACAAATTCTGTTTAATAAATATCATAGGGTCCTAGACCAGGGGAATCTTTAGCTCCTTTAGCTGGAGATCCTCTGACCCCCAATGTCTTTGAAAATTATCTTTCATCTTTGGACTCCTCCTTAATCATCTACTCGCAACCCCTTTCTCCAGAAGGCTGAACCCTTTGTAAGCCTGAGAAAAGAACCCCAGCAAAATGGGATGCATAAGGCATTGTTATGGGCTGAATTTTGTGTACCCTCAAAATTCGCATGTTGAAATCCTAACCCCCAGTACACCAGACCTTGTCTGTATTTGGTGACCAAGTTTAAATGAGATCATTGAGGTGGGCCCAAATGCACTAGGATCTGGGGACAGTGCTGTCGGCAGAGGACAGAGAGGAGCATGGTGGGAAGCTCAGACACAGTGAAAAACGAAGAAGCTGACCGTTCCCTTTCTTCCCACAGCTTTAGCCTAAGGTGGGGGGAGAGGCTTAGGGTGAGATTTGGAGTTCTGGCTATTGGTGTGACTCCACACTTTCCTGAAATGAGGCTATTGTGTAGTTTTTTTAAATTTTTTAAATTAATGTATTACATGTGTACACATCTTCCCATTGCCCTCCCCACCACTCTAATGCATGCCCTCACTCCCTGGCCGCAGTGTCTTGTGTCCATTGGTTGTGCTTATATGCATGCATACAAGTCCTTCGGTTGATCTCTTATCTCCCCACCTCTCCCTAACCTTCCCGCTGTAATTTGACAGCCTGTTTGATGCGTTACTGTGAGGCCATTCTTAAGACTTACATGGACCAGGGGATTTTTATTGTCCCTGAGAGAGCAGGTAAGCTATGTGACTTCCCTGCAACTTCATGGGAACAAAGAAAAGGGCCCAGAGCAGGTTGACCGGGCCATGCATGGGACCATCTGCCTTGTCTTCTGATTGTGTTGTGAGTCCTGCTCACTCAGTGTAATGGCTCCATTAGCTCATTTTGGTAGAGGAACAAAAAGAAGAATAATGAAAAATAACTGCTTTCAGGTCAGTGAGGCCCTGTAACGCCCTCTCCATCGTTTAGAATTATTCTGGAGACCACAAACTAAACTAATGGCGGGAAATATGAGAGGGGAACGATCGGAGTTCCAGGCTGGTTACCGTGGAGATGAGCCATAGGGAGCTCAGAAGAGCAAATGCAGAGAGCAACCCACCGCCTACAGTTTTTCTGCCCTGGCTCCATATCTGGAGTTCAAGGTCTTGTCCTGATGGCTCCCAGGGGAAGCCGAAGCCAGGCTGTAACCCAGAGCATCTATCTCTTCAGCCACTCTTCCAGGAGTGCAATGCTGTCTTCCCTGTACTTAGCTGAGCTTGTGGTTTATTTAAACTGCAAAACAGAACCTCAGCTCTGTCAAAAGTGCACACCAGGCTCTTTAAGATGCACATACATTTCAAAAGTAGGTTTACAGCTGTGATTATGCAAAACACAGATTTTATTCTTGCATTATTATTTATTAGTTATTAAGTTATTTCCCATAAGAACAACTGTAAACGTACTTTTGCCCCACCCAAGATATAGGTATGTATGTATGTATATATAATCATACATATTTATGTGTAAATGAAAAATCATAAAAAAAGCACACGAATGTTTAGTTCAAAAGTCAGTATAGTTATTACTTCTAGGAAGAACGGAGAGGATTGCAATGGGGAGAGGTTATGTTGAAAATGCAATAAGATTAATGGGTAAACAAGGTATTGCATATAAGACATAACACAATCAGGGCCCAAGTAAAATAATTAATCTTTGAGCCGAAACCAGTTTGGCTCAGTGGATAGAGCGTTGGCTTGTGGACTGAAAGGTCCCAGGTTTGATTCTGGTCAAGGGCATAGTATCCTGGTTGCGGGCACATCCCCAGTAGGGGGCGTGCAGGAGGCGGCTGATCGATGTCTCCTCTCTCTCATCGATGTTTCTAACTCTTTATCCCTCTCCCTTCCTCTCTGTAAAAAATCAATAAAATATATTTAAAAAAATAATCTTTGAGATTAGGTGAGAAACTATATTTTATAAATAACAATGGAAAGAAGGTAATAGAGAACATTGAAGAGACTCACATCATTTCAGTGATGTGGAGAGAAGATTATCTGCTCAGAGTCCAGGAAGCAGTGGTGGGGGAAGGGGTGTCAGGCTCCAGGGTCTAGGACAGAGCTGTTGCTCAATAAATATGCAGCGAATGCACGCTGACTAAAAGCGTTTGTTTTTAATAGAATAAGCACTGCCGGTCAATTGCTAGGAAGCTAACCATGGAAGAGCGTAAGAATAAAAGAATACTTGGACGGCTCTGGAGGGTCAGCTGAGGTTAGGTAGCGTGAGTCTATTGTAGTAAAGCCAACTGGCAACCCAGAGCTTCAGAAAAGACAGAAAATGGTGGTTTGGGAAGGAAGGAATCACAAAGGGAGCATTCTAGGGGGTTAGGGAAAGCATAATAGACATAGCCAGTCATGGGACCAGGTTGGCGAAAGAGGGAAATGAAGCAAGGGGTGGGGGGGTGGAGGGTAGGAGGGAATGAAGCCAGCCTGGGAGAGAAGAGAATGATTGAGGGGTGAAAACCCCCCTTTCCTGAAGCTTCCCTCTCCATGGGCTCATTCCCATCACCACACAAACTTAGAGTTATTTCCCTCATCTTCAAACAAAACAAAACAAAACAAAACAAAGCCCTAACCTTGACCTCCATTTTCCCCTGCCAGCTACTGCTCCATCTCTCTGCCCCAATTTGCAGCAGATGTACTTGAAAGAGTTCCCTACTCACTGTCTTGAATTTCCCTCCTCCCGTTCTTCTCTAACCCACTGTAATGAGGCTTCTCTCCACTGAAACTAGTCTGGTCAAGGTCACCTGTGACCTCCATTTTGCTACGCACAGTGATCAATGCCAGCTCTCCTGTTACCAGGCCTCGGAGCAGCATTAGATGCAGCTGATCACTTCCTTTTGCTTGACACAGATTCTGCCTTGGGCTCCTACGGTTGCTCCTACCTTTCTCTCCTTTGCTGGTTCCTCCTCTTCACCTAGACCAGTTAACCTTAGAATGTTCTACGTTGAATCCTCGTCCTTTTTCTAGTCACCATATATTCCTTTGTGTTTCTATCCCGTCCCAAGGCTTTAAATGCCATCCGTATCTACCAAATGTCTGTTTCCGGGCCAGAACTTTCTCCTGAATTCACATTCCTATGGCATCTTCAACTCATCATAGCACATATTTCAAGTTCAAGTCCGTCCAGAAGAGAACTTCAGATTGTTCCTCTCTGCCCTGTTGTTGAATCTGCTCCACGTCTCAGTTCATGTCAACTCCAATCTTCCATTTGTTCAGACCAAAAGCCTTAGTGCCAGCATTTACTCCTTTCCTTGACACTTCACAGCCAATCAATTGGCACCTCCTGTAGGTGCTTTCAAAATATAAATGGAAGCAGCCGAAACTGGTTTGGCTCAGTGGATAGAGTGTCAGCCTGTAGACTGAAAGGTCCCAGGTTCGATTCCGGTCAAGGGCATGTATCTTGGTTGCAGGCACATCCCCAGTGGGGGGCGTGCAGGAGGCAGCTGATCAATGTCTCTCTCTCATTGATGTTTCTAACTCTATCCCTCTCCCTTCCTCTTTGTAAAAAATCAATTATATATATATATATATATATATATATATATATATATATACACACACACACACATACACATACCTCGAATCCAACCATTTCTCACTATGTCTATTTCCATCACTTTAAGCCAGTGGTGGGCAAACTGTGGCTCGCGAGCCACACGCGGCTCTTTGGCCCCTTGAGTGTGGCTCTTCCACAAAATACCACGTGCGAACTCACACGTACAGTGAGACTGAAACTTCGTGGCCCATGCGCAGAAGTTGGTTTTCGGCTCTCAAAAGAATTTTCGATTGTTGTACTGTTGATATTTGGCTCCGTTGACTAATGAGTTTGCCGACCCTGCTCTAAGCCATCATATTTCACCTAAATAATGGAATAAAAAAGCTAGGGAAGTTTCACCTTCTTATACCTTTTCGTTTCCCATCAACTCACCCAAACTCAGTTTAGTCTCAATGTAGCAAAGTGGTCTTTAAAAAGTAAATTAGACCCTGACATTCCTGTCCTGAAACCTTCAGTACCTTCCCCTCATGCTCAGAGTGAAGGCCAAAGTCCCTCTAGTGCAGTGGTTCTCAACCTTCCTAAGGCCACGACCCTTTAAGACCGTTCCTCATGTGGTGGTGACCCCCAACCATAACATTATTTCCGTTGCTACTTCATCACTGTAATTTTGCTACTGTTATGAACTGCAATGTAAATATCTGATATGCAGGATGTATTTTCATTGTTACAAATGGAACATAATTAAAGCATAGGGATTCATCACAAAAACAATATGTAATTATATATTGTGAAATATTTATTTCTAATGACAAATAAATGAAATTTTGTCTTGAATCGTGGTGTAGCATGGGTAACAGTCTTAATATGACAACAGTAAACTACATTGCTACATTTTGCTACACCAAGGAGCGGTGTGTTGGTTCCTAAGACCATGGGAAATAGGTGTTTTCCAATAGTCTTAGGCGACCCCTGTGAAAGGGTCATTCGACCCCCAAAGGGGTCGCGACCCACAGGTTAAGAACCGCTGCTCTAGTGGCTTATAAGGTCCTCCACAATCTGCTCTCAAGTTCTCCCACTGAGTTCATCTTTACCACGCCCTGTCTCAGTCTGTCCCCTGGACTCCTTGCTACTCCCAGGACACACGTGGCCTGCTCCCTCCTTCAGGCCTTGCCATGGCTGCTCCGTAGCCTCAGATGCTCTTCTCCTAGATCCCACAAGGCTCACCTCCTTCCTGTCTTTGCTCAGATGTCAATGTCTGATTCACATTCACACCGGTGATGTGCTGGTACATGTTTATCAGCTGCCTCTCTGGCAAAAAAGAAGCTGACCTTTGTATCATTTGCAAATTTCCATAGTGCAAATATTTAGAGATTTCACGTTACCAACACGATGTCACTGAACCTGGAGTCAAAGTTAGAAAGACATGGCACAATCGACTCTTGGGAGCCGGTGCAGGCCAGTTGCAGCACACCACCGATGGCAGCCCACCCTCCAGCTCCCCAACCCTCTTAGAGTGCCCCATTTTTCCAGAGTGCGTGTCACCTCCTCCATAGCAGGGGTGGGGAACGTATAAGGCTTGGGAAATAATTTGATCTGGCCCTGCTAAGGCAATCTTGGGTGGGATTCAAAATTCAGCAAATCTACAAGCTTTTTTCGTAGCAACATAAATTTATATTCTATTATATTAAGCAAATGATGTTATAAATATCCAAATGGCCCTTGGCAGAAAAAAGGTTCCCCGCCTCGGACCCTTAACATGCTACTTATTATATGTCTACTAGAGGTCCAGTGCATGTAACTCATGCACAGGAGATGGAAGGTTCTCCTCAGCCTGGCCTGTACTCTCTCCAATCCGGGACCCTCTCTGGGGATGTCCAATGCCTTTTGCAATCTGGGACCGCTGGCTCCTAACTGCTCTCCTGCCTGCCTGCCTGTCTGATCGCCCCTAATCCCTCTGCCTGCCTGATTGCCTCTAACTGCTCCCCTGCTGGCCTGATCACTCCTAACTGCCTCTGCCTTGCCTTGCACCCAGGGCCCAGGATTCCCTCCTCCAGCCAGTCACAGGCACCTGGGAGGCAGGCTTTCCTCTCTCTGGCCAGCCACAGGCACCCAGGACCCAGGCCGCAGCCCTAGCTGCTGGTGCCCAGGACCACAGGATGGGTGGCTTGTCCCTCTCCTGGGCTGCAGCCCCAGCTGCTGGTCCCCGGGACTGCTTGTCCTCTCCTGGGCTGCAGGAGCAGGCACAGCTGCTGACACCCAACACTGCAGGGTGGGTGGCTTGTCCCTTTCCTGGGCCATAGCCTGGCTGGTCCCCATTCCTCCCTCACGGACTCATTTGTGCCTGGCTGGTCCATATTTCTCTCCTCAGTGTTGAGTATCTGAGCCTTTAAGGCATGATAGCATGAGGGCATGACAACCATTTGCATATTAGCTCTTTATTATATAGGGTTGTTTATTACCCACCTTTTCCCCATAAGACCCCCAGGGAATTTTGTCTGTTTTATTCAATAAAATATTCTAAAAACAATGCCTGGCACAGGGTAGACTATCAATACATTATGAAATGATTGAATTTCCTGCTCAGGATGATGTCATGCAGATATGGTGATAATGATTGACTAGGAAGTTGCACAGGGCAGAGAGCTGTGGTCAGAGTTGAAGATCTGAGTAGACAGGGTAGGTGTGGCCGTGCTGAAGGAGGGCTGACGTGAACTGAGGTGGAATCGATGCTTTTGGAGCTCAGAACGTCGTGAGGGTGGGGAGTTCTGAGCAGCTGTCATCTTTATGCAGTTTCAGAATCAATCTCTCTCCTTAGCAATTCTCTCTGGAAGCTAGTTAGAAACCTCTGGGTTGTCTGCGGTTGGATAGCAGCCCCTTGTTTTGAAACTCTATGTTTAACTTAAAGAACATTGTTTCAGAATATATCATTAGTATTTGTTTGAATAAAAAGAAAAATGTGCCTTGAAAGTAAACAAAGTTAATTTATAGGTGTGTAGTTGAGACAGAGAGAGAGAGAGAGAGAGAGAGAGAGAGAGAGAGAGAGAGAGAGAGAGAGAGAATTCTTGGTAGTTTTAGGAGGTCCTTTACATATACACACACACACACACACACACACACACACACACACACACACACAGTGGTACCTCGAGGTAAGAGTTTAATTTGTTCCGTAACCTTGAGGCGTGGCAAACTATGAGACACTTGAGTCAAGGTAAACCGGTGGGTCGTGTGCAGCTGGCTGATCCGTGAGATTACTCCTATCTCAAATGTTGCTCATATTTAAAGCAAAAATAGCTCTCTTGACGGCTCGTATCTCAAAAATCTGGTATGTTAGGGCACTCGTATCTTGAGGTACCACTGTATATAGATTAATCTCAAAGAGAAGGGAGAGGGAGAGAGAGAGAGATATAGTAATGATGAGAGGGGATCATTGACTGGCTGCTTTCTGCATGTAGAGCCATAACTGGGTATGTTCTCTGAACAGGAATGGAACCATGACTTCCTGGTTCATAGGCTGATACTCAACCACAAAGCCACACCAGCTGGGCCTTAGGAGACTCTTTGCTGTCACTTTTGTTTGCACGATCTGCCTTAGAAATGTTCTTTCATTTCATGAATGTGTCTGCGTGACACACGCTTCACATCCTGATCCAGGGCCTTGAACATCTGGAATTTCTCCTCTCAAAAATGTATTCCTATTTTATTTTAGCAATCCCACTTACACTGAGACTGCTCATAAAACATTTTGCCCACTGTACCACAAAAATTGATTTCTTTCCCATGCACTTACTGACACAGGACCGTGCCAGTAAGTTTGTCATCTTTTTAGGAGTTGGAAGCCTACCCATCGATTGTCCTACTTTTCTGAAACTCAAGGTCAGACCTTTTTCACCTTTGCGTATGATCAGCCTCTGTCTATACTGCCCTTGATTCGAAAGCTACTTAGCCCATTAACAGCAGTCCCAGGTCTTTATGGGCACATTTCCTAAGGCAAGTCGTTTGCATTTGTCTAGTTTCTCCAAGGGTGACTCTTGCGAATGACCTAAAAGTTGAGAGCCATTGAATATTCTCCGGTAAAGTGTTGTTGGATTTGCTGTGTAAGTACAGTGGTACCTCGAGATACGAGTTTAATTTGTTCCGTAACCTTGAGGCGTGGGAAACTATGAGACGCTCAAGTCTCGGTAAACTGGTGGGTCGTGTGCAGCCAGCCGATCCACGCACGATTACTCGTATCTCAACTGTTGCTCGTATTTCAAAGCAAAAAATGCTCCCTCGAAGGCTCGTATCTCAAAAATCTCGTATGTTAGGGCACTCGTATCTCGAGGTAACGCTGTAAAGGCCAGTCGCGATGGAAAATACTGATGTTGTGCTTGTTTAATGTCATCTGCTTAAAAATTCAACATAAAATCATATCCAACGTGAATTTCCCAAATCGGAAGTGAAAGGAAGATCAGAATACATAAGTAAATGTAGGCGCTGGATCTTGACACTCACAGCCAGTGCAGATCTCCATAAGGACCCTGGAAGGACAGCGTATTTGAGATCCGAGGTGGAAGGAGTTTCTGCAGCTGTTTGTTTTGGCCTGCAGAGAGCCTGGGCATGCGAGTGTGGGCTGCGGCGGGGTGGCTGGTGTCAGCAGTGCGGCTGCTGTGAATTCCTTCTCTGACCTGAAACCCCCCTCCCCAGGGCTGGCCCACAGCAGGGCGCGCTCTGTTCACCCAGGAGGCAGGCCCTGCTCCCCGATTCGCTTATCTTCTTTCTGCCCTTGATCCTGTTAGCGGCCAGATGTGTCCGTGTTGCTTACTGCCTGGCTCCTGTGCCCCCACTCTGATGATTCCTAAAAGAACTTTCCACTCCAGCCAGTTTTTCTCAGTGGTTAGAACACTGGCCCATGGACTGAAGGGTCTGGGGTTCAATTCCAGTCAAGGGCATGTACCTCAACTGCAGATTCAATCCCCAGCCGCAGTCAGAGGGCATTCTGAAGGCAACCAATCGATGTGTCTCTCTCACATTGATGTTTCTCTTTGTGTGTTTCCCCCTCCCTTCCACTCTCTCTGTCTGAAAAAAAACACACCAAAAAAACACAAAACAAAACAAAACAAAAAACAACTTTTTGTCTTTAAGTAGAGACTCTGGTAGTCAGAGCCACGCTGATGAAATCTAGGTCACAACTTCAGTTCTGGCTGGTGATTCCCACCATTCCTTGCCCGGTCTCCACCCCCATACTAGTCTTTGTCACAAGAGGGACCGAACCACAAATGCCACTGGGTCAGTCCCAGGCTCTTTCCTAAAAAAGAAACATCAGGTCTTTGCTTTAGCGATGAATTAATCCAACAAATATTAATCTCATTACCTCATTGTGGCATTTGCCTTCATAAAGCTTTTGTGAGACTTGAGAAGTTAATAGTTAAAAAAAACACACACAAAAATAAGTTGCAGAAAGTGCAGGATGTAATAAAGAAAGGATGGTAAGGAGGCAGGGTAACTGGGAGAGGGAGGACTCTCAGAAACAAAACGATAGTAGTTGGCAGTTCAGTTAGAATAGTATCCCCACACTTAAGTGCAGTCTGCTTGCTCCTGAAAACCAAGAATTACAGCAATTCTTGACATAGGGAACCCTACTTCATATACATCTGGTTTTGTTCATTAAAAGAGTCAAATGAGGAGTCCGGCTGGTGTGGCTCAGTAGTTAAGTGTCGACCTATGAACCAGGAGGTTCAATTCCGGGTCAGGGTACATGCCTGGGTTGTGGGCTCGATTCCCAGTGGGGTCGTGCAGGAGGCAGCTGATCCATGATTCTTTCTCATCATTGATCTTTCTATCCCTCTCTCCCTCTCCCGTCCTCTCTGAAATCAATAAAAATATATTGAAAAAGAATCCAATGATGTGTTGGAGATGGTGAGAACACAATGCAAGTCTTAACTTGGGTTGAACGAAAGAGCATTAAGTCCTAAGGGTAAACATTATATGAAAACCCACAGCTTCAGGTCAGGGATTCTGATGAATTTACGCCGCACCCTTTCCTCCAGGCGAGGTGAGTGTGCGTTTGCACAATCACGCAAAGGCAGAGTGTGCGTGGCGGCTGCTTGCCAGGTGAAGCTGTCTGCTCAGAGCCCTAGGCTGTTCTCTGGCGGGAACGGTCATGCTCTGTGTCACTTGTCTCTGTCCCCACCCCCTCAGAAACAGGAGCCAGGGCTGAGGCCTTGTACCTCCGATAACCAATTCAGAGGCTGAGAGCTGGCCCAAAGCAATGAGCTCTGTACCAGCAAGGATGCTGATAAGATGAGCCTATCAATCAGATTATCTCTCACGCTCTCTCTTTCTGAAAGTGGAAGAAAAAAGTCTAGAAGATGGGAGGTGGGAGCAGGAGGAAAAGCAAGAAACCAGCGGCTAAGAGAGAGGCTGAGTCACATTCACGCTGAGCCCTGGAGGGGAGCAGTTACCGGCAGTGTCTGCCCACTGGGGGCCTCAGTCTTTGCAGTGATGCTGGCTCCTCCAGCTGTCAGCATCTGCATCTCTGAACTAGGCCTTAGTTCCAGAACCTACAGCAGGAGCGGCCCTCCATCAACATTCTCTGTCCCTGGGGTTCATCGATGCTGAGTTGTGTTTTGCATCATTTCCTTGGATTTTCCTATGAAATGACGCTTCAGCCACCCACTGTGATAGTGGCTTAGTCACCCAGCAGCTATTGCCTTCCTACTACTCGATGCTCTTCCCTCCTCCTCAAGTATTGCCCCCACCTCCCAAATCAAGTCTTTGCACACGAATTCTCGCCTCAGACTCTCCTTCCCTCGGGAGGCAACCTTATGACTTAGACCCTGAAGCAACTTGGATCTGGAGCCACCATTCCCCAAGCCATTCCTGGGTGACTATGCCTGGCATCTTGGGAGGATGTTGCTTTTTTTTTTTTTTTAATATATTTTTATTGATTTTTTACAGAGAGGAAGGGAGAGGGATAGAGAATTAGAAACATCGACGAGAGAGAGAGACATCGATCAGCTGCCTCCTGCACACCCCCAATTGGGGATGTGCCCACAACCAAGGTACATGCCCTTGACCGGAATCGAACCTGGGACCTTTCAGTCTGCAGGCTGACACTCTATCCACTGAGCAGAACCGATTTCGGCGGATGTTGCTTTTTCATGTTACCAGGTATATCCTTGCTCACCAAGTGGCCATTCCTCGAACGGAAAAGAGCCTACATTTTCAAGGCAGGAAACAGGTGCTTGGGGCAGGACGAAATAGGTCATTTCTTCG
Organism: Lasiurus borealis; assembly: GCA_004026805.1. Taxonomy (NCBI): domain Eukaryota; kingdom Metazoa; phylum Chordata; class Mammalia; order Chiroptera; family Vespertilionidae; genus Lasiurus; species Lasiurus borealis. Next base: position 38,265 of record PVJN01012664.1, read on the forward strand.
AGAGAGAACCATATCCTCCTTTCGGAAGTATTTTTGGTAAATATTTGTCCTGTTAAAGGAGAGGCAGGTTTCTAGTCAAAATATTTAACTAGGCTTTCAAAACTTCCTATCTTTGTGAGTGTCCTTGATTGACTGCTATCTGGGCACAGACAGCGTTAAAGATAAGAGGTGACTACCCAGTACTCTCTACTCATGACATGTTTTGGAAAAAAGTTAATGACCTCTGATTGGAGGGGGGGAGGGGAGGAATCCTTTGGGAATAATACATGGTTGTGGAACACCTATCCCGAATGAATGGCCCTCAAAGAGGGCCGAGAACCAGTTGGTTCTCCTATATCCATTATGAAGAGAAAATGTTCCTTCACCAGTGGAATTTAAACGTGTTTGCGCAGGCGCAGGATGTGTGTGCATTTGTGTAGAGAGAGTGGTCACATTGTGATATGGTCATATCAGACCATATTACATTCAGGATGTCAGGAAAAATTGCCAAAGACCTAAAGTAGGTAAAAATGATTCTTGGGTGTTCTGTGTAACACACCCTTTTGGGTTATGTCCACTTGCCATTGTCTTTGAGGTATCTTGTACTCTAAGTGGTAGAAAATAATAACAATAACGCCAATGATTGTTGTCCATTGTGGGAACCTCTTTTCACTTCCTGCGTGGTTCAGGGTTCCCGGTTCAGGGTTCGGGTTCTGAAGGAGGCCGCACGCAAACGAAATGAGAGACTAGAAAACATTAATTTAGCGATAGTGGGGGGCCAGGCAGGAGCCTTCCTCTAGTGGAAAGGACTGCCCCTTGCTCTGGCCTTTTTCTCCCTTTTATTAAGGCTTTGGGACACACCCCTAGCCTTTAGGCAGGAAATAACAAAACAGAAATTAACATGAAACAGAGGTTGCTTCAGTCAATAATGTTTCAACTAAACAGAGAGTGATTAGCTCTGACCTTTCAGAGCAGTTAAAGTTGATGACCAGCCTTCTGCCCTCCTGTTTACATCCATTTAGTGAGAACAATGTTTGGTTTCCGACAGTCCATAAAATGCAAAGGAATATGGTGTCCAGTGGAGGGCAAATGACAATCGCCCTGTGGCCCTTGGACAGTTTTTCAAGCACGTTAAACTCATTTCCGAGTTCTTGCCGGGAGGCCAGGCGAGGCCAAGCTGTAAACTGGGAAGCAGAGCAGGCTGACCCAAGTTCAAGGCGTGGTGAACGGAGACTGGAATGGCAGGGATGTGGGTGGAGCATAGTGAGTGAGTGGGTGGGGCAGAGGGAATGGGTGGTGAGGAGGGCTGGCTCCAGTTTTGATGTTGAAGCTAAAGAATGTGGACTTATTCACACAGGCAGTGGAGGCCATTGGGGGGACATGTCCCCCCACGGTATGTAACCCAAATCTTGGTCTCCCCTGAAAACATATTTGGGAAAGTAGCATATCTTGCATCAACTTTTTTTTTTTAAATACATTTTTATTAATTTCAGAGAGGAAAGGAGAAGGGGAGAAAGAGAAAGAGAGAGAAAGAGAGAGAGAAACAATGAGAGACAATCATTGATAGGCTGCCTCTTGCATGCCCCCTACTGGGGATCAAGCCCACAGCTGGGCACGTGCCCTGACCAGGAATCAAAGCATGATCTCTTAGTTCATAGGTCGACGCTTAACCACTGAGCCGCACCGGCCGGACTTGCGTTGACTTCTGAGCCTGTTCCACACTGAGGTCGCTTCCCTCGCCCTTGTCACTCCTCCAAGAGCTCCAGGACCTCTCTGTGGCTCGGCCCAGTGATGCCCCTTCTGCAGCGTTGTCAGGTGGAAGGTGAATGTGGGCATCACCCCCTTTTTATTTCCCCCCAATGCTGTCATGCAGGCTGGACAGACATATCAGCTATGGGAGGTTCAGAGAAGGTTTACATGACACAAGACATCCACTTGGAGTTGAACAGACCTCAAAAACCACTCCTCTGCGATTCTTAATGCCAGACATCGCCGAACGCTGATTGAAAACACGTGTACGCACCCATAAACGCTCTGCTCTGTGATATCACTATTGGGTTATGCTTTCTGGAAGCGTTTCTGGCCGCAGGGCTGAGTGCGCTGTCAGAGAATGTGTGTGCTGGGAACTCACCCCGACGGGAATAGCTCCAGCCCAGCTTGGCCCGGGGACTGTGAATGAAACAGTAAAATGGAACAGCGAGCAGTGTTCTAGAAACAAACAGCCTTAGACCTGCTGCCAAGAGCAGTTAAAGGGCTGTTTTCTAGGTGCCTGCGGAACAAGGGCCTTTTGCCGGAGCATTTTATCTTAAAGCGGAATTGGTCTTTCCCGCCCGCCTTCTGCTCCGTGGGCAGAGTTGAAGTGGTTTGTTTAGACCCGCTATGTCTTACAGTCCTGGGTGAATATTTCTCAGCGATGAAAAGTCCACTCTGGGGACTAGTGGAGGATAAAGTTAAACAATTCGTTTAGAGCAGTGGTCAGCAAACTGCCGCTCTGTTGACTAATGAGTTTGTCGACCACTGGGATAGGGGCTTAATCATAAGGAACAACAACAGTCTGTAATGATTGGAATCAAGAGTCTATCTAGGTCAGGGGTCGGCAAACTCAATAGTCAACAGAGTGCAAACCGTGGCTCTTGAGCTGCATGTGGCTCGAGAGCCGCAGTTTGCCAACCACTGGAGAGCATTAAGGATGTAGACCCTGAACAACAAGCTGAGAAATATGGTCTTTGTAGTAAAGAGTTTTAAGAGGTTTTTAAGCAAAACACCGAGAGACAGTCATTCTCTTTGCTTGTGGTAATAGTTGTTTGTAAATCTGTGGGACCACAGAATTGGTGAAGACGGAACCATCCCTCCTGCGTGAACTACAGGGTGAGGTTTCTGTGAGTTTGGCAACAGCTTTTTCGGCAACTAATCAATAGCTTGGTTTGGTGTGTGACTCTGTTTAAAGACAACGGATTGAATGCACATTGTTGGTTTATCATGTTGAATCACAGCCGGCAACACTGTACATCATGCCTAAAGCATGTTATCTACCACATGCTTTTTCTCTGCAAGGCACAGCATGGCCTGCCAGAGCTTAGAAGCACTGGACACCGCCTCAGTGCCACACGTGGGGCCACTTTACGCAGTGAGATCACCAACAAAAGGCACAGAAATACGAAAACAATGGCACTGAGTAGACTTCACAAAGGACCCTTGTTTCTAGTGTGAGAGATGACATCAGCTGGGAACATGCATGTCGGTGACTCAAATTTGTCACCACCCTGCACATGTCCACGAATGATCGCGAGAGTCCTGGGAGTGGCAAGTGGGGGTGACAAGTAAATGTGAGCTAGCAGCTGAAAAGGCCTGTCACCTCGTGATGTCAGAGCTAGCCTCATGTTGTAGCGTGATGCATTACTCACGTTTTTGTGGTGATGCAGGCGCAAACACACCTATGGCACTGCCAGTGTGTACAAGTACTGGTCCAGCACATACCATTATGACGGTACGTGATACTCAACAATGATAATAATAAATGGCTACGTCACTAGTTATGTATTTTCTCTACTATACTTTTTATCATCGTTTTAGAGTGTACTCTTTCTACTTATAAAAATGTTTCCTGTAGCCGAAACCGGTTTGGCTCCTTGGATAGAGCGTCAGCCTGGGGACTGAAAGGTCCCAGGTTCAATTCCGGTCAAGGGCATGTACCTTGGTTGTGAGCACATCTCCAGCAGGGGGCATGCAGGAGGCAGCTGATTGATGTCTCTCATCCAAATGCCCTTAATACTTCCCTTTGATAGGCTGGAAGCTTGCCTTTGCATTCTCAGCAAGAACATGAATGGCTGGGTAGTTTACCACATGCTGTTGTGATAAACAATGGAAACAACATGGCAGTGGACTTTTTTTTATATTGTTTAAAGTATTATAAATAGTATTATATATGTCTCCCCCCCATTGACCTCTCCCCCTGCCCCTCCCCTACCTCCTAATTCCTGCCCTCACCTGTTCCCCCCTCCCCCCCAGTGTCTTGTATCCATTGGTTTTGCTTATATACATGCATACAAGTCCTTCGGTTGATCTGTTACAGGCCCTCCCTCCCCCAACCTCCCTTGCCTTCCCGCTGTAGTATGACAGTCTGTTCAGTGCTCATTTGCCTCTGTATCTATTTTCCCCCCAATTCTTTTCTTTAAAAAAATCTCTGCAGACTAGAAATAAACATATAAGAACAAAAAATGTTTGCGTCCCAATTTCAGTGTCCAACAGTGCTGAGTCCTAGTTTCAGTGTCAAACAGTTCCTCAGCAATGGTATCTGGACAATAGACTTTCCATCTTCTACTACTGCTTCTTCAAAGAGAATGACTACATTTTTATTTAATGTAATTTTAGATTTTTGTTTGTTTGAATTGATGTTAAACATTATTGCATGGCTTTCCTTTCAAAGAATTCGTAGTACTTTCAGTATAACCAATATAAAGGGTTCTTTGGCTTAAAATACATGGCTAAAAAAAATTTGCACAGTAGCAATAAATGGATTTTTAATAGTGTCAGCTCAGGTTACTTAAGAGTCACTTGCAGAGAACTCTAGGGATTTTTTTTTCTTTTAAAGAGCAAAGTGAATGAATGAATCAATGAGTAACTAAACGAAGGGAGCTTGCCAGTCCTGCTTTCTTCAAAAGAAACGCACTGCCACATGGTCGGCAAGGATGACGCACACACGCTACAGCTATAGCAGATGAAAAATGAATATTAACGATTGACTTCGACTTAGCCAGCCTTTCCCCTCCGCCTGCAGCTGACGCTGTAAGGGATATGGGGTCTCCAGAGACGCCTGGGGCTTAGGTGGCTGTGATTCATCCAATCATCATTCAGACAGCAGTCCTGGTTCTGTCCAGTTTCACGAGATGCAATGTTTTTAGCATTCTAATTGTGTTTGTTCACTCCACTGATGAGACACATTTTTTTTCCCTCCAGATTGCTTTCCATCTGCTTGTTTTGTCATCGTAAACAAACTACATTACAAGTAATTTCTTAAAAGCCCAAACTCCCATTTTCTGTTCTGTTTTATGTAGGCGAGCCCTTGAACAAAATATTTTTTGTCTTTCTTCGTGCACATTATTTCTGTAGGTTGTGTGTTTGGATATATGCAGATATCTCTTATCTATCTATCCAGCTCTCTATAGATGTATGCATATATTGTTACACCTACACACGTATAAATGGGAATACATATTTACACACATCAGTATAAAATATGTATTTATGTGCATAATACTGATATCAGTTTTCCTCTTGTATTTGCCCTTTAAAGACTTTCTGCTATTGCTTCTGGTGTATTCTTTTAGGCCAACATGGTTGAGGATTGGCCTGCGGTTTGGTGTGTGGGAAGGGGCTGAGGTCACCACGGGGGAGATAAGTCTGTTTTGACTTCAGACCCCGAAGGAAAGTGTTGCTGGGTGTGTCCTGGGAGCCCAGTGAGCCTGTGTGAGGCACTGGAGCTGCAGGAAGCTGGGTGTTGTGGTCCCCAGGAAGCTAGGAAGGGGGGCACCCTTCACACAGTCTCTGGCCTGTGGTGCCGAGCAGACGGGCACTCGTTTAGGTGGAGGTGGCGCCTGGAGGAGCGGGAGGAGGATTCTCTCGGCTTTCCCTCTGCTCCTCCTAACCCTGTGCCTGCAGCCTGAGCTCTCCTCTGGGGAAGGCTGGCCTCCTCCCCGTGCAGACAGGGCGGTGCTCCAGGCCGCTAGCTGGGCAGTTCACCTCCTGTTCTGGGTACCACCCCTGCCCGCGCCCCCCATCCCCGCCCCACCCTGCCCCCAGCCGGCCACCAGCCAGCAGGGGCCTGGAGCCCAGTAGCTCCAGTAGCTTCTGCTCCAGACAAGGCCCTCGTCAGGAGGACAGGGTGGCGAGCAGGGCTGTGAACAGGCTGGTGGGGAGGGGAGCGGGCATCTGGGTCCTGTGTGTACCTATGTGTGGGCCACGAAGATGCCCTCGGGGCCAGGGCACACCAGGGTGGAGAGTGTGAAATGGGGAGGAGGAGGGGGAAATGCTTCTCTCTTTCCCTCTTAGAGAACATCCTCAATGCAATACGTAAGCTCCCTTTACATCCTTAAAATACGGGGATGCTATTTCGGTGATCACCGGAAAGAGCAATAGCAGAAGGAAGTCTTGCAGTCTTGCTCCTGAAGGCCTGGCGAAGTGGTCCCTGATTTGCAAAGGTTCGGAGTCTCCCTCCGCTCTGCTCAGCATCTGGCTCCCTCAAGCAGCCTCTCTCTAATCCTCAGCTGCCTCCCATGTCCAGGCTCCGTTTCCCCGCCTCTGGCCCATCCATACATACAAGAATCTCCTGGTGGGAGGAACACGTTCATGTGAACTGTGCTGCCTCTCTAGTGCCCCTGGCTCCTCCCTCTTATACAATTTCTCAAAAATAGTTTGCACTCACCGTCTCTACTCCTTCTCCTCCCCTTTCCTCCAGCTTCTGGCTCTGGTAACACCCCCACTTCCCTTCGTCCTTTCAGCCAGGGTGACAGTGACCTCCTGCTTTTGCGAATGTCTGGATTGCTTCATTGTCCCCTCTTTCGGTGCTCCCTCACTTCCGCTGCTCCATAATCAATTCACTGTATTAGTTTCCCTCTCTTTGAAAGACCCAGGAGTTTCTGTTTTTCTGGCTGGATCCTAACTAATCCTGCCCTCTTACACTTCCTATGACCCTCGAACTGATGCAGGCCCCGGTCATCCCTCACCTACACTTCTGTGTTGTTGTTGTCTAACTCATCTTCATGCCTCCCATCCTTCCTCCCATAATTTATCTTCCTCAAATCCACCATAGGGATGTGTCCAGCATACATATATGATCTTGCCCCTGTCATGGTTGATTCCAGGTACATCCCAGGTAAAATCTAGATCTGTGCTAGCTACATGTGGCGATTGAACACTTGAAATGTGGCCAGTCAGAATTTTTCCTTTCTTTTCTTCCTGTTTTTTTTTTTTTATTGTTGAAAGTATTACATATGCCTCCCTTTTTCCCCATTGACCTCTCCCAGCTTGCTCCCACACCACCCCCCAGCACATGCCCTCACCGCCCCTAGTGTCTTTGTCTATTGGTTATGTTTAAATGCACACATATAAGTCCTTTGGTTGATCCCTTCCCACCTCTTTCCCTCCCCTGACTCCTTCTGAGGTTTGATGGTCTATGTGATGCTTCGATGTCTCTGGATCTGTTTTTGTTCATCAGTTTATGTTGTTCATTATATTCCACAAATGAGTGAGATCATGTGGTACTTATCTTTCTCTGTGGTACTTATTTCACTTAGCATAACACTCTCCAGGTCCATCCATGCTGTTGCAAATGGTAAGAGTTCTTTCTTTTTTATAGCAGCGTCGTATTCCATTGTGTAGATGCACCACAGTTTTCTAATCCACTCCTCTGCTGGTGGGCACTTAGGCTGTTTCCAAATCTTAGCTATTGTCAGTTGTGCTGCTATGAACATGGGAATTCATATATACTTTCTGGTTATTATTTCTGGTTTCTTGGGGTATATTCCTAGAGTTGGGATCACTGAGTCAAATGGGAGTTCCATTTTTAGTTTTTTGAGGAAACTCCATACTGTTCTCCCCAGTGGCTGCACCAGTCTGCATTCCCACTGGCAGTGCATGAAGATTTCTCCATCCTTGCCAGCACTTGTTTCTGTTTTTAAATGTGGGCATTACAAACTTTGGGCAACACTGATACATGAGACCCAGGAGCCTCACTGCTTTTCACTGTAAGCTCTAGGGCAGTGGTTCTCAACCTTCCTAAGGCCGAGACCCTTGCATACAGTTCCTCATGTGGTGGTGACCCCCAACCATGAAATGTTGCTACTGTTATGCATCGTGATGTAAACTTCTGCATTTTCCGATGGTCTTAGGCGACCCCCAAAGGGGTCGCGACCCACAGGTTGAGAACTGCTGCTCTAGGGAAACACAGGCATGCTGGCCCTGAGCCCTCAAGCCCCCACGCCCCAGATCAGTCAGTGTCACATTCCAGCCACGAGGGGTCACGCTCTTCCCCACCAGGCGAGGAAAGGAATGCTGAGGAGGGTCCAGAGCAAACAACAGGTGCTGGGTGGAGGGGGCAGCACTCCAGGAGAGGCCTACAGTGTGGGACATTAAAAACCCGCCTTTCTTCCCGAAAGATCTTGTGGAACCTCCCCTCAGCCTTTGCTTCTTCTCTTGGATAGTTGTTGATGCTCTCAGATCGCCCACTCACCCCGTGGCTGTGGAGTTAGGGAAGCCAGATCCTCCCTACGCTTCCCTCTACCAGGGCAGGGCTGCAAACTCCAATGCATGGCTCTGCACGGCTCATTAGCTTCAAGCATGATGTGCCACTGATAAAGTGTCCTTGGCCAGAGCATGCTCTAGGGTCTGTGCTCTCACCTGATGTGGAAATATGACGGAAAAAAAAGGGGGATTAAGATTTCAGGTATCGCCGAGACCGGTTTGGTTCAGTGGATAGAGCATTGGCTTGCGGACTGCAAGGTCCCAGGTTCAATTCCGGCAAGGGTATACGTATCTTGGTTGCAGGCACATCCCCAGTGTGGGGTGTGCAGGAGGCGGCTGATCGATGTCTCTCTCTCATCGACGTTTCTGACTTTCTATCCCTCTCCCTTCCTCTCTGTAAAAAAGTCAATAAAATATATTAAAAAAAAGATTTCAGTATCTTGAACCTGAGGATGCAAAGGCACATCAAACGCACCCCATGCGGTGCCCTGTCTCTGGGCCTTTGTTCACGTGTCCTCCGCCTCTTCTCTTTCTCTTCCCTCTCTCTGCTGACTCCACCTCTTCCAAAAGATGCTTTTCAGATGTCCTTTGAGGATGCTCTTCTGACCCCTGCGTATAACACCAATATTGGGTTTATCACAGCATACTTTACTGATTTGTTCATATGTTTCTCCCCCTCATTGGGCTGTGTGTTCATAGTGGCAACCACGCTGTGCTCATCTTTGACTCCAGTGCCCGGCCAGAGCGGGAGATCAGTGAATATTAAATGAGCAGATAGATTGCGGGATGGATGAGTGTTGAGTGGCTGCTGGATGCTTTTCTGAGGTTCCCCCGGCACCTGACACAATGCCTCACACACATATTTTGGGTCGATAAGTAACACCATTTGATTAGTCGAAAGTTGGGTTCCAAGATGTGCTCATTAAACCAGCTACAGAACTGAAATGCAAACCAGATTGCGGGCCTTGCTGCCAGTGCTGTTGTGTGCCAGGACTATCCCCAGCTTTGGATTAGGTTTGGGGCCAATTGAGAGGCAGACAGACCCAGACAAACATGGACGAGGCAGATTGTCAGAGTGGGTAGCTCCAGGGTTCCAGCAGGACAAACAGTCCATCAGCCAGCTGACACATTTCCCCATTAAGGATTACTTTCATTATTATCGTTTTAATCCTGAGTTTAATGCTAGTGTACCTGGCAGGCTTGACTTGAGAGTTGGCAACCTGAGTGATTGGTAACCCTCATGATTGCTTGCCAGGTTTTATTGAGCAAGTCATTTACTCTCTCTCAGTCTGTTTGTCTAAAACCTGGGGACAACAGTACAGTGGTACCTCGAGATACGAGTGCCCTAACATACGAGCTTTTTGAGATACGAGCCATTTTTGCTTTGAAATATGAGCAACAGTTGAGATAGGAGTAATCGCGCGGATCGGCCGGCTGCACAAGACCCACCAGTTTACCGCAACTCAAGCGTCTCATATTTTCCCATGCCTCAAGGTGACTGAACGAATTAAACTCGTATCTCGAGGTACCACTGTACTTCCTCTTCCTGTTTCACCTGGTTGTGGTGAGACAATGTGGATTAGGACTGTCAAGAGGTTTGGAAACTATAAATTGTTATACAAAGATTGGGCGTTTTAATTATAGCTCACATCATTTCTTAACGCCTCACAAGACTGAGTAGGAAATAGCAGAGGGAGGGCAGAATTCGATGGAAACAATGGCGAATTCAGTTATGCCTTCGCTCAGGCTACCTGTCCCAAGAGCCCTTTAACCCAGTGGTTCTCAACTTTCCTAATGCCACGTCCCTTTAATGCAGTTCCTCATGTTTGTTGCTACTTCTTAACTGTAGCAACGAAAATAATTTTATGGTTGGGGGTCACCACAACATGAGGAACTGCATTAAAGGGACGTGGCATTAGGAAGGTTGAGAACCACTGCTTTAACCTACATTAACTTTAAGTCTATTTTTATTACAAACAAACCACCCTGTCCACAGGTCCCAACCTTTCTTCCTATCAGGCTTGCAGCTGTGATATGAGAAATGACAGATCCGGGTCCTTTTCTCAATACTGTCAATTAGATGTAATGGATACACCCCCTGCTCTTACCCGCTAAAAACAGAACATTCCTCCTTTAATATCCAAACTGTAATGAGACCACATGTCATGGGCCACAAGGAGCCTTATTTATTTACAGTGGTACCTCAAGATACGAGTTTAATTTGTTCTGTAACCTTGAGGCGTGGGAAACTATGAGACGCTCGAGTGGTGGTAAACTGGTGGGTCGTGTGCAGCCGGCCGATCCGCGCGATGACTCCTATCTCAACTGTTGCTCGTATTTCAAAGCAAAAATAGCTTGCTCAACGGCTCGTATCTCAAAAATCTCGTATGTTAGGGCACTCGTATCTCGAGGTACCACTGTATTTGTTCATTCATTCATTCATTCATTCATTCATTCATTCATTCATTCATTCATTGGCTTTACCTCTCCGTGGTTTCTGGCCACCCTGGAGGAAGGCGTGCAGTTTGTGAAATCTGCCTCCATGGAGCCCACGAACCCCCCAGTGCAAACTGGGTCCGGCTGCTCCAGCCCCCCGGGTCCCTGTGCCTGTCGCTCTGAGCAGAAACTCTGGTTGCTCCCTTCGGTCCTCACAGCCCAGCAAACGCCGGGCGGCGGTGGGGATGAACAGGCATCCATGTACAGAGCAACCGGCGCTGCCGCTGGAAGGCGGTCCGGGGCTCCTCTGCCCGGATGAGCCTCAGACGTGGGGCTGTGAAAGGAAGCGTCCACGGGGCTTCTGCGTGGAGAGGCTGGGTCAGCCGCCCCCAAGCCCCACTGAGGAGCAGGCCGGGCTGCTTCTTCCCCTGGGGTCCAGTCTCCTGGAGGGAAGTTCCCTTCGTTCCGCGTCCTGGACCTCATTCCCGCCCCGGGATGACTGACAGTGGGGAGAGCCATGTCCTTCAAAAGACTGGGCTTCTCCAGATCCAGACAAAGCACTCAAGTGGCTGGGTCTGTGTTTCACAGTCTTTTTTCTTTTTTAATTTATTGATTATTTACAGAGAGGAAGGGAGAGGGATAGACAGTCAGAAACATCAATGAGAGAGAGACATCGATCAGCCGGCTCCTGCATGCCCCACACTGGAGATGTGCCTGCAAGCAAGGTACATGCTCCCAACCGGAATCGAACCTGGGACCTTTCAGTCCATAGGCCGACGCTCTATCCACTGAGCCAAACCGGTCTCGTCTGCTTCACAGTCTTACATGTCACCACGTGTAGGACACCAGTTGTGAAACCTGGAGAGGCCCAGCCTGGCCTGGGCCTGGCTCGTTTCCTTCTGTTTGCCTGAGCTCTCAGCGGACCATGCAGAAACCATGAGGCTGCCTCTCCCCTGCTGGGACTCAGGTTCACGGCCTCCTCTGGGTACATATTGTCAGAAAGACACACAAATAACTGCAAGAAACTATAAGAGTCGTCAGGGACAGTCCAATCTCTCCCTTCAATTTCCCAACACCCTTCTTTAACTTGGTAAAGTAAAGCAACTTACGACACACACCCTTCGTTTTTATCACTATGCAGAATATTTAACATCTCGTGTTGCAATTTCTTCATTTTAATGATAATTTAATGTTCTCTTCAAAACAATGGGTGGAATTTTTTTTTTTTCTCCACGCGATGGTTAGTTTTATGTGTCAACTCTACTAGGCTAAGGGATGCCCAGGTGGCCGGTAAAACATTATTTGTGGGGGTGTCTGAGAGACTGTCTCCAGGAGAGATCGGCGTTTGAATCAGGAACCGAAGAAAGCATGATCCTCCCCGATGTGGCTGAGGAAGACTGAATTCAGCCTCTCTGTGCTCGAGCTGAGACAGCCAGGTCCTCCCGCATTGGACCTGGGGGCTCCTGGTTCTCAGAACTTTGGACTCAGATCAGGAATCACCCCATCAGTCTCTGGATTCACATTAAATCACATAGCGATTTTCATGGTTCTGTTTGCAGATAGCAGATGGTGGGACTTCTTGGCTTCTCCAGTCCTATGAGCCAATCGCAATCATAAATCTCATCTAAATTACATTTCTATATATATCCTCTCGGTTCTGTTTCTTTGGAGAATCCTGACTCATACATTCCATATTTGTGACAAATAAATGGCCCATTCTACTCATTCTTTTCCACGGATGGAAAAGCGTTACATAGACAGATAATTGCTAGCAGCTTTAATAGCTTTA
>PVJN01012665.1:0-50703 GCA_004026805.1 Lasiurus borealis
TTACTCCCAAGCAGAAGCACTTAAGAACCAGTGGCCAGTTCTCCAAACTGTCTTCCCTTGTAGAAACAATCATGGAAACAGGTATTCAGAGAGAGAGAGAGAGAGAGAGAGAGAGAGAGAGAGAGAGAGAGAGAGAGAGAGAGAGAGAGAGAGATGCAGCCCATTTGGGGCAGGAAAATGGCCACCAACTTACTGGCCACCAACCATGCCTCATTAAATTCCCCTATAAGGTGGTTTGCTCCAGACTGTTTAAAAAGGAGCATAAGTAATGCAACTGGAATTAGCTACATTAAGCATCTAGCTTAAGAACCAGAGGAGACTAGACAGACTAAACCTCTTTGGGCCTATATTACTTTCTGTGACTAATTGGGCAGTACATTCACAACTCTGTCTTTACGTTTCCTTTCTCTTTAACTGCATTCATGATCAGGATGTGACTAGAGGGAACTTCGATTCTCAGGATTTTGGGTGAGATTTGATGTTCTGCAGATGCTAGGCATAGGGAATATGACATCCAGAGTAGAAAAATGTTGAGAGCATCTAATGCATTTGCTGACATGTTTGATCTCTAATGGATATGTTCCTCATGTTACAAGTTCTCGATAAGGAGACAGTTCACTGCACGAAACAACTGAGGCCCAGCATACGAAAACAGGATTGAGGACCCCACGGGCAATGTGTTATGTCCTCCGGGATAACTCACTACGTGATAAGGGATGCTTGGCTGTATGAAGAAGACAGGGGGCTAAATGGTAGGGAAACCAGGAGGGCATTGTCTGCACCTAAGATCCTGCACTGAACACTGGTCTCTGTCCTCTTTCTGTTACCATGGGATCCCAGACAGACCTTCAAGCATGTATAGAATTTGGCATTCCATTGGGATCTCTGTGCGTATATATGCAGGACTTCATTTAGTTGAGGCACTCTCAACAGTTATTATCTGTAGGCCTTTTCTCTGCTCAGTTCCCTCATTGTGTCCTTCCCCAAACCTTTATTGGGTAGTGGAAGGGGGAGGTTCAGCTTAGTGGCCATTGTGTTCTTAGAAGAATCAAAAGGGGAAGGAGAAAGGGTCTCCATGGTTCAATATGTAGACTTGACCTAACCTCTCTTTCTAATAAGTACTCAAAACATGACCAGATCCTCTAAGTTTCAACCTGTCCTGAAAAGAAACTGTCTGTCTTTTGCCAGGATGAGGAAAAGGCAGTCTCCTGGCTGCCCTGACTTGAGAAAACGAATTTAATAGTTTAGCTTCTTACAAATTTTAAATTAATCATCCTGTTTTCAGCTCCATCCATACTCACCTTCTCTTTCCAAGTTGCCTGGTATAATCATTGGTTCTATTACTGAGCCTTTTGGGGGTTCTGAAGTTTGAAAAACTTGTTCCCCCAACCTTTGCAGGCATTTTAGTGTCAAGTCCGTTTAACTCACCCTCATGCTGTAGATTCCAAAATTATGTTGGTGTCTATCTAGTTCTCTTTGTCTTTACAGGTTAAGGAAGTGTTTTTTATTTTAAATCCCTTAATCATTGTTTAAATAGATTCAAAAGGAGTGGGCATATTCACCTGTGTTGTCCCTTTAATGGAAGTTCTGTTTCCTTTTAATAAATTCCCTTTCCCACTCAACTTATTTGAGAATAATAGTATCAATGGAAATACTAGGAACAGATCCACAACAATGCATTTTCAAGGCAACAGTTCTGAGTAGGGCTGAACCATGCCCAACAGACACATTACTTGAGATACTGAATGCCCATGAGCACAGACATTAGTGTGATGAAGGTTGGGGGAAAGGTAGAGGATGGGGCAGGGTGTGTGGGGGGGGGGAGAATGGGACACCTGTAATACTTTCAACAATAAAGATACATTTTTTAAAAGGACACTGAATGCCACCAGGTGCCTTAGAACAAAGTGACTGGATTAAGTCATTTCTATTACCTAGGAGTTTTATATTTATTAAAACCTACTGAGACATGTTTAAGTATGGGTTGGTTTTTTTAAACCACATTTGTGTATACATAAGAAGGAAAATAAAAGCAGAAACTGATTAAGGTATTCCTAAAACTTCTTTGCATTTAGAGCCCTGGCCCTCTGAATCACTTTATATACTTTTACATATGTATTTTTCTGTGGTGTTTTTTTTTTTAAAGGCATAAAAATTTTACCACCTTAGCCATTTTTTAAACGCACAGTTCTTAATCATCTTTAAGTGTACATTCACATTATTTTGCAACAAATATCCAGAATTTTTTCATCTAGTGAAACTGAAACTGTGTACCCATTAAACAACTCCTCATTTACCCTGTCTCCTCCCCCCACCCTCAAGCCCAGTTCCTGGCAACCATCCTACTTTCTGTTTCTATGAATCTGACTACCTTAGATACCTCCTAGAAATGGGATCATACAGTATTTGTCCTTTTGTGACTGGCTTATTTCACTTAGTAGAGTGTCCTTAAGGTTCATTCGTGCAGTGTGTGCAGGACTTTCTTCCTTTTTAATGACGTTTTGTGGGGAAAGCAAAGTGCATTTCCCTTTCACAAACACTGAAAATATGATTCACTCTGAAAGAGGATCAAAATTTGTAAGTGTATGTTAAGCCCCAATCTAAGGTTGGAAAAGAAAGGAAAGGTCGTCTCACTTTTGCAAAAATGAATAAATAAAAACCCCTTTAAGTGCAAGAAATATTTTATTGCCCCTGGCATTTCGTGACAAATAACCTTACCTACTGATAAAACTGTAAATATTGAAAGTAATTGCTCAACTAACACTATGAAGTTGAATTGAAATGCCAGCCACTCGTTTTCCCAAAGGGCTCTTGAGTAAATGCTTCTGATCCTGGAGGAAGAGACAAAACCCTAGTATTTAGCTGCAATCTGAAAATTCCCCCAAATTCAGTTTTCAGGGCTTACTCTCTCACAAAGGGGAAGAGAAGAGGTTTGTGTGTGAGCTCATCTTAAAGCTTGAATTAGTATGGGAAGCCTGGGTACTTGTTGAAGTTTATATACAAAGAGCAATCTCCTAAACATATTTTGGAAACAATTTCTTTATTTTTTTGTAAGTGTGAGCATGGTGCCCTCCTACACTGAACACTAAGAAACTTGCTGATGCCTTTACCCCTGTACTCACACATCTGCCTTCCTCATCCTTGCTCCTTTTCTAACTCCTTCTTCGCCTCTCTTGTGTTCCTCTCCTTTCTGCCTCCCCAGTGTGCCCACCGTTCTCTGGTTTCCTCTTCTGACCCCCGGAGTCCTGTGCAGTTTCTTGCCTTCCCCGGCTGCCCCGCAGTGGACTCTGTGCCTCCGAGCTGGGTGGGGTTCCACTTGGGTAAATGACCACATCCTGGAGCACCGTCCAGTGGTGTTTTCTTAAGACGTAGGAGTTAGAGGCAGTGCATGTAGGGGGTGAGGGTGGGCGGAGTGAAACCATTTCCTGGGATGGTTCTCCAGAGAACTGCTGTGTATGTCTCCAAGAGGTGAAATTGAGTGAAGATGACCCTGGAGGTAAGTCTTGGGTTGGAGCAGAGGAGAAGGGCCTGTAAGGGTGATGATGGGATCACAATGGGACAGCTGGGGCTGCAGGTTGTGGCAAGATTCATGAGCTAAAAGTTTTTCTTCTTTCCTTCCTTCCTTCCTTCCTTCCTTCCTTCCTTCCTTCCTTCCTTCCTTCCTTCCTTCCTTCCTTCCTTCCTTTCTTCCTTTCCCCCGAGGCTCTGGTTAGCCATGGGGCAATTTTCCAACCTATTGCTGTGTCCTCCTGGGAAAACCTGGGCTGAGTGGACCCTGATCTAATTTGGAAAGAAAATATTTTTTAAAAACCGGATGTCCATTTGTGACTTCTAAAGTAGAACTATGGGGCATCCATCCCCTAGATGTGAAGGTGGGTTCTGCAAGGTCTTTTTTAGGAGTCCCTGTGTAAAAACGTTTCTTGAACCATTCTGAAACATAATCTTACAGAAATACCTCCCATATAGCAAGAAAGTCACGGACATTTGAAGAATGTAAGATTATTGGGCCCTGGCCCAAGAACAGGATTGAAATTCTATTAACAGAATTTGAAATTCCATTTACAGGCTTCTCCCTTTAGTTTAAGTCTTTAACCTTCCTTTAAATGCAAGCAAATCCCGGGAGGGGTAACAGAGTGAGCTTCATGAATCTTCAGCCTCACATTACACCAGACCTCTGCTTACCTCCTACATATCTTACTCCCTTAAAACCAGAATTCATTCCTGGAGCCAACCACTAGACTCTGCATGTCTATAAGCAGGTGAGCCTGCTGTTCTTCTTCTTTTTTTTTTTTCTGTCTAGGATTCTTTGCCTTCTCTTTTCTTTTCAGCGAATTCCTAGTTCTTAAAACCCAGGCAGTGTCACTCACTGCTCCAAGTCTGTTCTCCAAAGCAGGCTTAGTCCAACTGTGGGGTCTCTGCCTATTTGGGTCTCTCCTCGCTGATGGCCCTTCTCCCAGTGTCATCATTGGCACACAGGTCTATTTTCCCACCAGGTCACACGTGAGCTGTGTCTTGTTCTTCACTGAATCTCTTCAATCTCAGATAATATCTGGCCCATAGTAGGTTCTGCTTAAGGAATGGGTGAATTCTTTACTGCCAAGGTGTTTTTAATGGGTGGTGGTACATGGCTAGAGTACAGAAAGTAAAAATGCCAAGTGAAAGAGAAGCAGTGTGTAAAGAGAGGAGGCTGGGGACACTGCAGGCCAACCAACTCCTCTGGGTGACAGTTTTGTGAAGGTCCAAGGCAGCTTAATGGCATACAACATCCATCCTTCATTAACTTTCTTAGAAGGTAACGCTAACTGACTGCTGAACTTTAAAATCTATTGACACATTTGATGCACTTGCCAAAGTGGTATTCAACGACCCACCTTTCACACAATAAAACAGGGCAATGTTGAAAACTCTGGATTGACATCTGCTACCATCTGTTGGTTCCTGGATCCTGGGTTACATCATTCTTATGTTTAGGTTAAACATTACCAGTAATAAAAACAGAAGGAGAAGGAGAAATAAAAGCCCGAATAGGGAAGTTCTGATTCCACCCAGACTTGACAGTTATATTTTCTTCTCAGAAATCCTAGAAAACAGAAAACAAGAAGATGTCTTGTTGAGAAAGACCTCCTTCAACTTGACCATGAGTCAAACGAGGAAGAAAAGTTCCCCAGATGGAGAAACCAAAGCCCGGACCTCATTTGTCAACAAATTCCTCAGGGGCTCAAAACTCAGGTCCTCCAAAGCGGAAAGCAGAAATGAGAGCAATGACCTTAAAACAGCAGATTCCCAGCCCAGCAATGAACCACAGAAGACTGCCACCTTAGATACCGGTAAACTCCTATCTGCTGTCAGTTCTTTGTTAGAATAATGTATTTTCCGGGAGATCAATGGGTTAAATTGAACCTACTATGAGTCTCTGTCTGAACATTTATTATGTTACTTAAATACTTAAAATACTTGGCTAATTTTACTTTTAAATTATCAAAAATATTATAATACTCCAGAAAGGTGTAGAGAAAATGCCTGATTTCCTTTCATTTTCACGCAAATGCTCATTTCTTCAAGATTCTTTTTAGTCTTCTGTTCACATGCATGCACTTATGGTCAATCAGAAACCATTCATTGAGTTCCTACTATGTGCCTGCCACTGTAGTTTGTAAGTGCTCAAAATACAGTCATGAAAAGCAGGACCTTATGTAAACAAGGAACCAAATGCAGATACAATTTCAGTGCTGATAAGGGATATGAAGAAAAACAAAGCAGGCTAAGTAGAGAATGATGGGATGGCAGTGCTCTTTCAGACAGGATTGGAGGAAAGGAGTCTCTCATTTGGTGGCACTGGAGCAGAGATCAGCTGTGTAGAATGAATGAGTAAAACCAGCCACACAGATAAATGTGGGAATAGCTTACCAGGCAAAGGGAACTATAAATGCAAAGGCCCAAGGTGGGACTGAGCCTGGAGTGTTTAAGAGGGAACCAGGAAGTCCAGGATGCTGATGCAGGGTGAAAGATGGGGAGAGGGAGAGGAGTAGAGACAAGCCAGTGAGGTAGCTGGGGGCTAGAACAGGTATCTATTGCAGTTATAATAGTCTACAAATCCCTCTTGAGTTGAATGAAGCAGTGATCCTACTTCTAAAACATATTATTGTACTGCTGAATTCCTACATTGTTTCCTATACATAATTTTAACAGCTACATAATATTCCGTTATATTCATATGCTATAATTACTTAATGAATTCCTTTATTTTTCTTTTTTTACCCTTCATTGATTATCTTTGGCTTTCCCTCTCCCATATTTCCTGCTTCGTGGAATTTTAGCTTTTTAAAAAAGTATAAATTCCAAGAACCAATATTATATATTCAAGGGTTATGAAAATAAATATTTCCAACTCTCTCTCCAAAGTCAGAATCATATTATTTGGCCATATGATGACATTATACATGCCACTAATTTATTATCCATTAGGTTAAATGGATTTTGAAAGCATTTTAAACTTTTTATGCAGACATATATAAAAGTAGAGAGAACAGTATGAGTCCCCATGATCACCTCTCTAACAATTATCAGCTCATGGCCAATCTTGTTTCATTTTTCCTATCCTCACTTCCATCAACCTTTTAATATTAAATACCTAAAATAATATCATCTAACGTATAAGTAGGTTAAATGTATTTTAAATATATTTTGGTAACTAGACAGTGAAAATCTACTTCTAAAGGAAGACAATCTCTACCAGAAAATTGTTGGCATTTCTTTTAAAGTATTGTTCGGAGCTTCAGGAACATGGTTAATGAGTATCTGAAACCATGAATAAATCAACAGTGCAAGACCAGGCAGCTGATAAACACCGGCTGCTCAAGCCATTCATGGCTTCTCTACTTCCATTATCTCAAAATTCAGTGGCTCGTAGAGTCACGATAATTCTGCCTCCCAAATGGCTCTTGGATCTGGATCCTCCTCTCCACTGCTATTCTGGTTCTCCTTTCTTGCCCGGACCACCGTGCCAGCTTCAGAACTGGTTTCTCTGTCTGTAGTCTTGCTCTCGCCAACTTGTCCTCCACACTGCCACAGAATGTCCTCATAACCACAGATAATATGGTGTCTTTCAGCTGCTTAAAATCCTTTCCTGACTCCCTCTCGCTTTGAAGAGAAAGTCTATACTCCCAAGAAAGGTCTTCAAGGTATTGGCAATCAGTTGGCTATCTCTTTATGACCTCTGCCTTCCCCCAGCCTCACATCTATCTTCTACTGACATTCTGACTTACTGGCCATATTCCCCCAAGGTGGATGCCTAGAAAACCTTCCCTTGCATCACCATCTTGCCTTTTCACCCCTCCCCTTTTACCTCTCCCTCACTTCCACCCACCTGGCTGGCTCATATTGGTCCTTTCAAGTGCAAATCATGCACCACTTTTCTCTTGGAAGCTTGCCAAGACCCACCCCCCCCAGACCAGAGGTTCTTACTGTCACGCCTCCACCATTGCAGGTTGTGATCATGGCTTTCTTGTGTGTCTCCTTCATTAGACAGGCAGCTCTTTGAAAACAGCAATTTGTTTTGTTACTAATGTAATAATGTTTTTATGAAAACATTGGGATTCTTGGTCATAAACAACAGAAACCAACCCTCACAGATTTACGTTGGAAAAGGACTCAATGAGAAGATACTGTTTAGCTCACAGAATCAGCTGCATGGAGACGCCAGAGTTCAGGTCAGCGGGAAAGCAGCCGGAAAAGGCCCCAAATCACTTGACAGACTGCTCATGTGTGATCACTTTGTCCCCTCCACAGAGTGCCAGCCCTCCCACCTCAGCCGACCTGCAGCAGCTCTGACTCATCAGTTTTGTATGTTGAGCTTTGACACCGATAGTCTTTAAAGAAAAGGTTTCATAGTTAAAAAGAAATGCATTGTCTGTGACGAGATGTCTATGGATGTCATAAGTTGATATTCATATTTATATGTAGGTATTTTGAGAAAGATTTATCATATTGATTTATTTTGGTAATTAAGAAACTGTAAAGCTAATATTCACTCATTCGCTCACTCATTCAATTATTTGTTCATTCAACAAATATTCACCAAGTATGTCTCACGTAAGACTTCAGAGTCCCATCTCCCCAGAAGACCCTCGTAAATTTAAGTCACTATACTCCCAACAAAGGAACCGGGCAGGACTTAGTCTTTTTATAGATGCATAAACCAAGGCTCAGAGAAGTTGTGACTTGTTCACCCATTGGATGTATGATTTCAACAAGATCATCCAGCTGTGCTGTCTTAGACTTGTCAATCATATCAACCATGACAGAGTACCAGATTCGATGTGGTCTGAGAAGAGATCTCTGCATCTATCCATTGGTAGGTCCTTGCTGGTGACTTTTGAGAAACAATTTATCTAAATAGGTGAGTGTGGCAACCAGATGTAGCAGGTTAATTGGCAAATGTGCTGAAGAAGTGGGGGGAGCAAGTACAAACCACTCTTTCCAAACTTTTGATAGGAAAGGAAATGATTGACATGGCAGTGGCTTGAGGAGAAAACAAAGAAAAAGAATTGGTGGGGCTGGTTGTACGTTGAACCTATGGAGTTAAAAAAAAAACACACAATTGGATACCATGTGCAGACATTTTTTTAAACACACAAAAAAATTTAAACACACAGAAGGGGCATTGAAGCAAACTGCTCTGGGTTCAAATTCTGACTCTGCTACTTAGTAATTAACAGAGTCTCAGGTACCAAATCTATGAAATGGTATAACTGTGACTATTTCCTTTAAGCTTAGACAAAATGTTCGGTGCTCACTGACATGTAAGAGGCAGTCCCTCCCCATCTTTCATCCACAGCTCTCCTATCTGCCACCCAAAATTAGGGTTGCCATGTAAAATAAGTGCAATATTTGGGACATCTTTTACTAAATGACCCTGTTTCCTTGAAGTCTAAATTTAATTGGACATGTCGCTTTTGTTTTCCTAAATCTGGCAACCCTACCCAAAATACCTTGTATCCAAGTGCCATGATAAAAACTGAAGGCCTGAGTAAAGAGGCAAAATGGTGGAAGGTGCTGCCCCCTACTGGTGGAATGTGGCAACAGCGACCATGCCAGCAATGCTGTATACCCTACCGGAGGCTTTCTTTAAAATAGCCAAGTCAGTCTAATTTGTTCATTAGATTCCACATATAAATGAGATCATGTGATACTTATCTTTCTCTAGCTGACTTATTATGGACACAGACGATAACGCAGTGAAGGCCTGAGGGAGCGGGAGCAGAATAGAGGGGGTCAATCGGGATATCTGTAATATTTTCAACAATAAAGATACATATTTTAAAAAGCAAAAACAAAACAAACAAAAGGAACACACTGACAAATAGCATTGGACAGGAAAAGAGAGCCACAGGAACACATAAATCTTTTAAATAAAATAAATAAATAAAAATAGCAAGTCACAAGACACCATGTGGAAGAGAAATGAAGTTTTCATTATCCTTGCTAACATTTTAGTCTAAATTTATTATTACTGTAATCCTACTATCTTTTAATTTTCACTGGTACCAATATATATGTATATATAGTATCCAGCTATGTTATTTTATACCTTTTTTGTCAGGGTTAGTAGAATATTCCTGCACATTCATAACTTATGTCTTCTTATTGGATTCCAGTCTACTTTGTGTGTATGTGTTTAAATATATTTTTATTGATTTCAGAGAAATCAAAGGGAAGTGAAAGGGAGAGAAAGAAACCTCAATGATGAGAGAGAATCATTGATCAGCTGCCTCCTGCACACCCCACACTGGGAATCAAGCTCACAATCTGGGCATGTGCCCTGACCAGAAATTGAACTGTATGACCTCCAGGTTCATAGGTTGATGCTCAACCACTGAGCCACAGTGCCAGGCTCTTTGTGTATGGTTTAAATTGTACATTGCCACTGACAAACCTTTTTAAAGTCACAGTCAGTACATGCATATTTATTTTCCCTTACAAAATTATAATGTATTTTACATATATTTTAAATGCTGGCACATGCAATAAGTGAAGGACTGGTACATAATAGGTGCTCAATAAAATTATAGTACTTTTTTATTACTTTAGTGAGATCACATTAGCATCCTATATAATAAAAGACTAATATGCAAATTGACCAAATGGCAGAATGACTGGTCACTATGACATGCACTGACCACCAGGGGGCAGACGCTCAATGCAGGGGCTGCCCCCTGGTGGTCAGTGCACTCCCACAGGGGGAGCACTACTCAGCCAGAAGCTGGGCTCAGAGCTGGCGAGTGCAGCAGTGGTGGTGGGAGCCTCTCCCGCCTCTGCAGCAGGCGGGATGTCCAACTGCTGGGTTAGGCCCGCTCCTCCTAAACTAGTGGTTGGCAAACTGCGGCTCATGAGCCACATGCAGCTTGGAAGCCGTGGTTTGTCGCTCTGTTGACTAATGCGTTTGCTGACCCCTGACCTAGACTCTCAATTCCAATAATGACAGGCTGTTGTTGTTCCTTGTAATTAAGCTCCTATCCAGTGGTCGGCAAATGCATTAGTCAAATGGAGCAAACCATGGCTCACGCCTGTGGCTCAAGAGCTGCAGTTTGCCAACCACTGCCCTAAGCCACCAACCAGACATCCCCTGAGGGCTCCTAGACTGTGGAAGGGAGCAGGCCAGGCTGAGGGGACTCTCCCCAGTGCACGAATTTCGTGCACCGGGCCTCTAGTAGTGTTATCACAGAGGAATTGGGTGAGGTGCCTCATAAGTAGTTCCTAATAACAAGAAGGACAAGTGAGGCTTTCTGAATGTGTCTCCAGCAAGAGCTCAGAATATGCAAAAGCTTCCCCCAGGCGCGAGCTCTCAGGCTTCCTCAGTGAAACGGGCGGAGGAAAGGAGCAGCAGCTGTTTCTTTCACCCGCACCCTGCAGCCATCTGAATCACCAGTGGTGATTGCCAGGCCTTCCCTGCTTCACCTGCTTGGCTGGGAGGCAAGCACCTGTGCTTGGCCCAACAGCTGCATTCGCCAAAGCTATCTGTCATGGTTCCAGCACTGCTCGCTCGCCTAAAGCTGTGCCAGCAAGCTTACCTCCTCTTCAGGAACACAGCTCTGTCTCTATGCTGAGGCCCTGAAAGAAAAGCCACCAACGCAGGAAGGAAGGTTTTCTTCCTGGTACATGCCTCAGGGTTCACCAGGGACCGGTTCCGGATTGTTGTCCGCCTTTTCACTTGTTTCATCGTGATCAATATGCATCTTTAATACTGTCTGTCCTGAACAGCAAATTCTTCGTTATTCTCATTATGTAGCCACGCCTCTCACGGCAGAAATGGAACGGGGGTGCAGGGTGCAGCAGTTCCTGCAGAAGCTGGGCAAAAAGGCGGAGGACGCGTGTCTGGATCTGAGTAACTGCGGACTGACGACGGCGGACGTGAGGGACATGGGTCAGTATGCGGTGGACTTTGCACTGACGGGAACATGCGGCCCGCAGGTTGAGATGAGCGGGCAAAAGTGCTCGCTTCGGCAGCACATATACTAAAATTGGGACGATGCAGAGAAC
Source organism: Lasiurus borealis (assembly GCA_004026805.1). Lineage (NCBI taxonomy): Eukaryota > Metazoa > Chordata > Mammalia > Chiroptera > Vespertilionidae > Lasiurus > Lasiurus borealis. Next base: position 11,539 of record PVJN01012665.1, read on the forward strand.
ATTGGCATGGCCCCTGCGCAAGGTTGACGCGCAAATTCGTGAAGCGATCCATATTTTTATAGGATCGGGGGCACAGAGAGGGAGTGAACTGACAATTCTCGGGGAGGAGGAGGGGTGCGGGAGGAGACTGGACAAAAATCATACACCTATGGATGAGGACAGTGGGGGCAGGTAAGGGCAGAGGGTGGGGTGAGAACCAGGTGGAGAGGAGCTTTGGGGTGGGGGAAAGAGGGACAACTGTAACAATCTGAACAATAAAGATTTATTTTAAAAAAAAGAAAAGAAATGAGCAGGCAGAATACACTCATTATTCACTTGGTAACCCAAGGTCTGAGGGTAGCCCCAGACTATTCAGAAACAGCAGCTGCACTGCTCATTTAAAGAAAAAAGAAGGTTAATTTATCCTTTTTCAAGCTTCAAAGATTTGAGTGGAGGAAGTTCATTTGTTTGTTTTTTCCTGAGCATTTTTACCTCCCTACTGATGGCCTCTGGCCCCCTGCAAAGCATCTGTTCTTCTATAGAATACAAACCCATGAAACTCAGTCTAAAACCGAGGCTTCTGGGGAATTTAAAGGGGTACTGTGCTATTTGGTTATCTGTGGAATGAAAAGTACAACTGCCAGCAATTATTATATATATATATGTGTGTGTGTGTGTGTGTGTGTGTGTGTGTGTGTGTATAATTGCCTAAAGATTTACATATGTCTCTTTTGCTTATATTTTTGTGTACACAAAAGTGTCACTACCCTTTGTTATGCCTAAGCAGGAGTGTAATTGTGAAGAACCCTGTGCCCACACCACCATCACCACCTTCCCCCTCTCTTTTTCTCAGATACCTTAAATTAAGCCTTTAATCAAATTAGATGTGTCTCCCAACAGAGATGCATCAAAAAAACTGCATTTTGAATGAGGAGTCCTTGACTATCTTCGTTAAAATCCATGCCATTATAACTTGGACAGTACACTGAAAGGGAACTCTCGCCATGCCCGTGGGTGCCCAATGCCCATGTGTCAAGATCACTTGAGGAGCCTATAGAAATGCAGGCACTTGAGTCCAACCCAAACACACTGAAAGGCAATCTCTGGTTTTATTTATTTTTTTCCATCCTAATATGTTCAATAGACTTATGCTTTATAAATGTAGGGTCATCATGAATATGCTTTTTGAAAAAAAATATCTTTATTGATTTCAAAGAGGAAGAAAGAGATAGAAACATCAATGGTGATAGTAAGTCATTGATTGGCTGCCTCCTGCATGCTCCACACCAGGGATTGAACCCATTACCCCGGCATGTACCCTGACCTGGAATCAAATCATAACCTCCTGGTTCATAGGTCAATGCTCAACCACTGAGCCATGCCAGCCATCTGAGCATGCTTTCAATGCTAGCAAAAGAAAAACAAATTTCCACTCGAAGCGTGGCCTCAGCATTTCGGAAGGCTGGGGTTGCTCTGCCTGTAACACAGGAGCTCAGCCTGCTGTTTCCGACTGCTGCCACCGCTTTAACATTCAAGACAGATGTTTAAAGGCAAAGATGCTTTACTGCCTCTATGTTGGCATTTCCCCTCAAAAGCCTTGTTGTTGCTTCAGGAGATACGATGGCCTTGGAGGGTCCTTTCCCCAGAGAGCAACTTCACTTTTAATGAGCAGTATCAGAGACTCAGAGAACATTCCCATCAGGCTGTGTGCCAATCTAAGTCTCCATATGTTAGTCCCTTTAAGTATTACAGCAGCTTTTTAAGGTGCTGATGCCCAGGTAATCAAGATAAAAAAGGAAAGGTTAGAGGCACCTGCCACTTCAGCAATCCTACCCCAGAGAGCAGTTTCTAGGCCACCAGCCTGAGGAACCAATAGGACGACTGGCTGATGGATGCCAGAGAATTTTGCAAAATACAAGGACCAGTGCACACTTCACAGTGGTGGCAACAGTAGAATTACCTTTCCTCCACAGTAAAAAAAGACCCTATGAAATCTTATAGAGACACCACTGTACTTTTTTAAAAGTATATTTTTTTATTGATTTCATAGAGGAAGGGAGAGGGAAAGATAGAAACATTGAAGATGAGAGAGAATTATTGCCTCATACATGCCCCCTACTGGGGATCGAGCCAGCAAGTCGGGCACGAACTATGATCTCCTGGTTCATAGATGGATGCTCAACCATTGAGCCACACTGGCTGGGCACCACTGCATTTTCAGAGTGAAATTATTTAGCAAAAATAGAAAACATCCCAAGAAATAGAAAATGTAGATGTCCTAATCTTTCTAATTACACTGCTGAAAGACCTCTAAGAGAGAAACATGCTCTTGTCCCTTTATTCTCTTACAGTACCAAGCCATGTTCTGTGCGTGCAGGCAATGGATCGATCCTACTTACTGCACATCACAACTTACTTATGCAAATTCTTTTGTTCACATGTAGTTGCTTTGCTGCCTTTTCTCCCGGACCTGGAAACACTGGACATTTCCTGGAATGATTTTGTGGGTGGAACCCTCCATTCAATCACTGAGCAAATGCATCTTGTCAGCAAGTTAAAAAGCCTGAGGCTGGGGAGTTGCAGACTTACCACAGATGATGTCCGAGCACTGGGTATGATGAATGCTTCTACTGAAAGACTTCACTTACACACCTTGGCAGCCGGCCCTCGAGGGGGAATTACCTGGGTCCCCACACCCTCCGTGCTCATGGGAAGTGTACTGTGTCTGAGGCGATGTACAGGATGCATGTGGTGTTGAGCACGAGCATAACTTCTAAAGAGCCATGTGACCTTACCTAGCATTATGCTAATTTTCCCGGAGAGAGAAGGAAACGAGACTGACCAAGTATCCATTCTCACGGAGTTTAAGTGCAGATCATTGTAAAACCGGCTCACTCTGGATCTTTTACTGCATCTGTAAAATAGAGTTGAGTAGATAATGATTAGATTCTTCTCCAACTCCAAAATAATCTCTCCTATTTTTCCACCTCCATGTTGAAAAAAGTGATCAACACAAGGTTTTTCAACTAAAAGAAATGGTTCAAATCAGCGGTCGCCAACCTGTGATCCATGGACCACTGGTGCTATGTGAGGTCCGAAAGGTTGGCGACTGCTGGTTTAAACAGCAGTAGAACCTCCGTTAAGCTAGTTTATATGCTGAACGGAGAATAAAGAACACAGGCTAACATTTGTCGTGCTACTAACCCAACTGCCTTATGAAAATGCTTGCTGGTTTTAGATGACATTAATACTTTTAAATTTTCTTTTGGTCCGAAGTTTCTTATTTCAGTTATGTATTTTGATCATTTACATCTCTGCAAAGATTTCTGTAAAAACAATACAGTTCATGCCAAGGTATTCTCTCCAATCTCTCCCAAAAAAATGGGGGCCAGCTGATAACTCCTGGCCCCTCCCTGCCTATAGCTGAGGGAAAATGCCATACATCCCAGAGCTGGCCAGATCCCAGTTCAAATCCTAGTCCCACTTCTGCCTGGCTTGTGATCACAAACAAACTATCCTTTCTGAGCCTCAGTTTCTCATCTCTGAAAAGGGGACTGTGAGGATTAGTAAGCAAATTTCTGTGAAGTGCCCAATATATACCTGACACATAACAGATGCTCAGTAACCGGTAGTTCCTCTTTCCCCTTTTCCCTCATCCAAATGTCCCTTCTGTGGTTTTACATGAGGAATTTAGTCCCACCATTTAGCAGCTGGTTATCATGTAGAAGGATCACAAATTTAACACATTGTTACTCAGACATGAAAAGAAAATGAAGTGTCTGTCTTTTCTTTGATTAATCTAGTCTTTTTCAGGATCCTCCATTTCCTTAAGAGACCAGAGCATGGAATCTTGGCCCTGGGCCCACTTCCATTCCAAACTTACTGGATGCAGGAGGGAGTGTGCCTCTTTGTCTCTCTGAGGTCTTGAGGCCTGTCCCTCTCCCGGAGTCTCTCTCCTCTCTAGAAGGACTTCTGCTTCCTCTCCCAGCAGACAGGTCCTTCTGCAGTCTTAATGCAGATGGGGAGAATAAGTGGTGGGCTGGTAAGCTAACATAAGTCAGGAGCCATTCCCACATCGTTACACCTGTTACAACTGCGTAGTGCTAGGTGGCCAATGCCGGCCATCCAGTCCCGAGAGTCCTGCAGATAGCTAATCAATCTTATATGCTTTCTCCCTGATCCTGAGCCTCAGGGTTTTAGAAAGCCACCCCCAATTGACTGGCGATGACATACAAGGTGCCACTTGTGCAGGAAGAATATGCCTGTTAACGCGGGGCTCCGGACTCCTGGATCTTTAATCCACACAGTGACTAACCAATTCTAGGTCCACGCCCTGTAGGGGAGGTGGAAGAAGCTCCGGCCTGGGGCTTTTCAGCTTTTGATTGTTTAGGATTGAGGCCAAGGCTGCATGCTGAGGAAGTGCATTTTCCTTGTGTGGCTCCCCACCCTTCTCCCCAGGGCAGTGAAAATCATCCTAAGGATCCCTCCGGCCACTTTCCCTGATCTCTCCTTGCCTCCACGCTGTAGCCAGAGGGAGCTTCCCTGTGTGTAGAGGTTTCAGAAATGTCCTTGCACCTCTTGCACCCTCCTCTGCCCCTAAGGCTGAGTAATCTTGTGAGCTGTTAGGGTCTGGTGCTTTATTTTTGATTCTTCTCTGCCGTGGTCAGTTCCGTTGTATGTGACACTGTTGATGTCAATGTGAGCTTTACTTCTGTGAGGGCCAGTGCGTGACTTTGTCTCATTTCTTTCTTTCTTTTTTATAAAATATATTTTATTGATTTTTTACAGAGAGGAAGGGAGAGGGATAGAGAATTAGAAACATCGATCTGCCTCCTGCACACCTCCTACTGGGGATGTGCCCACAACCAAGGTACATGCCCTTGACCAGAATGGAACCTGGGGCCTTTCAGTCCGCAAGCCGATGCTCTATCCACTGAGCCAAACTGGTTTGGGCAGCTTTGTCTCATTTTCTACCTCTGGCCAAGCGTCTCAGCATTACTGCTCCCAGAGAGAGTGGGTGAGAGAAAGTAATGGACTAGTACAAATGTTTATTACCACAAAAAAAAAATCTCAGTAAGAAATACCTTATGAATAGATGAATTTTTAAAAAAGCAATCTGTGCTCCTAAGCACGGCTTCAGAACTTTATAGGGAGAAGTAGTAGATTGTGCCTGAAGATATAGACGCTCCCCCTGCTGGGAGTGGGCTGGAACTGCATCCTCTTCTCTGTTACCAGGCACCTAAACAGTCAGACCTGGCTGGGCCTCCATAACCAAAAATAATGGTTGGCAATGAACATAGACACTGGGGGGTTGGGGTATGCCTGGGAGGGAGGGGGACAATGGGGAGATATGTATAAAAAATTAATAAACATTTAAAAAATAATAATGGTTGGGCCGCCTTGGAAGTGCATTCTCTGCTTTGCAGACCAGTGATCAACCTTCGGGCCCCTCTGTGACAGGAGCAGCACTTAAAGCGATACCGGACCTGGAGGAGCTGACTTTGTCCTGGAACTGCAAAGTGGGAGGACACTTGCCTCTGGTCCTCCAGAAGTTCCAAGCCGGAAGCAAGATCCGAATGCTGGAGCTGGTGGACTGCGCCCTCACATCAGAAGACGGGGCCTTTGTGGGTAAGGGGAGCTTTGGAAGAGTTCTCTCCAAAAAATTAAAATTAAAATGTGAAGACACCATGGTTGGATAACTTGGGAGTCAAAGTTGGCTGCTTTCTCTTTACCCTGAATGGCAAGGGTGGCTCACTCCATCCCTGGGTCCCCTGAGGCTGCATTGCACGCCTGCCCACCCCAGCTCCCACCTGCCTGTTCACTGAGTTGCCCTTTTTGTTCGGATTTCCTTCCTTCCAGGTCAGTTGCTACCTATGCTGCCAAGTCTCGAAGTACTCGATCTTTCCATGAACAGAAACATCGGGGGCAGTCTAAACAGTATCGCACAGGGGTTAAAAAGTGCTTCAAATCTGAAAGTTCTGAAGTTACAGGCGTGTGGGTTATCACAAAAGAGTGTCAAACTACTGGGTAAGTAAGCAGGGGCTGAAGTTCATATACATGATTTTTTACGTTTTTATGTGTGTATACAATTTTATGTTTAATTTTTTTAAACTATTAGGAAAAGTAAAATGTAAACAGTGATTATGTTGAGGAATAAGGTTATGGGTAATTTAAATATTCATGTTTTATGTACTTTCTTTTACAGTAAGAATATATTTTCATGATTATAAAAATAACCTTTTAAAATCGCTGAATCTGCAAAAGCCAGTCTATTTTAGGTTTGAGATAAATACAGGGCAAAAATAAAAGTTTCTGTGCTATTAAAGCACTTCATTTTCTCTTACTTTTGAAACTGCCAGCATTATTTTATGCTCCGTAGTAAGAAGGAATTGGTACTGATGAAAAGAATGGCTTCAGTGGTATCCATAGTCAAAAGGCATTTCCCTGTGTAGAGCATCCACAATGAGGGAGAATGTGAAATGAAATTGTGTTTTCCCTTCAACTGACAACGCTTGTAATATCCTTCTCACCGGCAGTTTGAGTAGATCTAGAATTCTATGAAAATGCCAAAGCTCAACTGTAGAAAGAAAACCATTCATGGCAGAACCTTTGTGTTGGAGGTCATTGTCAAATCTGAAGAGGGCTAGATGGTCGGGAGTCTACAGTCTGCAGTTATTCCCCCGTTTTGGCATTTTTCTGGGTGTATTTTCTCAGTCTCCCATGCCTTCCCCTGTGTAATATGTCAGATTGAGATTTTGACTTTCTCTTGTAATATGTCAGATTGAGATTTTGACTTTCTCTGTAGGCGCTGCTTTTAGATACTTGAGTGCGCTGAGGAAACTCGACCTTTCCTGCAACAAGGAGCTGGGTGGAGGATTTGAAGACTCCTCGGCTCAGGTGGCCACGCTGGAGCACCTGGAAGTCCTGGACCTGCGCCAGTGCTCACTGACAGCAGGCGACGTGGTGTCACTGAGTAAGTGTGTGGGACAGAACCGAGGACATTGGAGCCTGGGCATATGTTTAGAAATATGACGAAGTTGAGACATACCCTTAAACTTACTACTGATGAAGCTCCTGGGAGGCTCTGATCATAGAAGTTCTGTGACTTCCCCCAAAGGAGTAGTTATTAACTGCCCAGTAAGTGTTAGTGAGGCTAAAGTCCTCCTCTACACGTCAGCAAATGATAGCAGCGGCACTTGAAGGAGAACACTTCGGGTTTATGTTGCTGTTTATTTTTTTTTTAATGTATTTTTTATTGATTTTTTTACAAAGAGGAAAGGAGAGGGATAGAGTTAGAAACATCGATGAGAGAGAGACATTGGCCTTCTGCACGCCCCCTACTGGGAATGTGCCCGCAAACAAGATACATGCCCTTGACCGGAATAGAACCTGGGACCTTTCAGTCCACAGACCAACGCTCTATCCACTGAGCCAAACCGGTCTCGGCTTATGTTGCTGTTTAGAAGTAAACCTGTTATTTAGATTCTGCGTATGAGTGAGATCGTGTGATACTTATCTCTCTCTGATGGGCTTATCACACGATCTCACTCATATGCGGAATCTAATGAACAAAATAAACTGAGGAACAAAATAGATCCAGAGACATAGAAGCATGGAACAGATTGTTCAATCTGAGGGAGAGCGCAAGGGGGTAGGTAGGGAGAAATCAACCAAAGAGCAGAACCCACTGACACAGACAATAGGGTGGGGAAGGCCTGGGGCAGGAGATGGGGGGGAGGGGAGAGGGAGAGGCAGGTGTGGGGAAGGCAGGGCTGGGCCAAAAAGGGGTCAATGGGGGATAAAATGGGACATTTATAATACTTTCAACAATAAAGATTTTTTTCAAAAATAAAATAAGTAAGTGGAACAACAAAAAGAAACAAATCTATTGGTGTCACCTTGCTTACTACAGAGAGGGCTGTAGAGAGAAAGCCAAAACGAAGGGTGTTGAGGCTTTCAGACTAACAAGTTAAGTCACTTAGATACAAACGAAGGTAGAGAAAACTTCCGGGGGGGGGGTGTGTGCATAACAGGTGTAATGTTACACACAGGTACTACACTCACTTCCTACCCAGACATAGTCCTATTATTACTACAACTTGTAATGTATGTGTGCAGTTTCCCATAACAACCGGCAAGCACAGCCTTGAGAGTACATGCTCTATCCCACCTATAACCACAATAAACCTTCAAAATACATCCAGAATCTGATCATGGTTCACCCTCTAGACCTCTACCACCCTGCTTCAGCTCATCTCACGAATCCAAATGGTCACCCTCTTCCTCTGTCCCTGCCCTCTTCCTCTCCCCCTCCCCCTCACTGACCCTATTCCAGCCACACCTTCATGCTGCTCCTCACGCTCACCAGCTGCTCCATGCCCTTGGGCTCTCTTCAGGTCATAGGCTCCTCCAGGGTCAGGGTGCATCTCCTTCAGCATCTCTCCTTTGCTCACACGCAGGGGCTGGCACATAGTTGGCACCAGTAAATGTTTGTTGAATATGTGATTGAATAAATGAATGACTCAATAAACACGAATAAAAAGAACTTTTTAATTGTTTTTGAGTACCATTTGGAGAGGAAAACAGTAAAATAGGTTTTGAGGTCTAAGATCTTTACCTTTTAGAACTGCTTGGTTATTTCTTAGGCTCTTATCTTTCAATTTTGGAAAATGAGAAGAGGTCAAGGCTTGGAGATTTTAAAGTAACAAAACAACCCCTTTTGGGGCTCCAGGTTGAATTTTTTGAGGTATAACCATCCCTCTGTTGATGAGTGTCATACCTGGGAGAAATACTCCTGAGTTAGCTGTCCATCAGATTCTAAATAATACATTTCCCTTAGTATACTGAATAACACAAATATCACATCTCAGCTTGCTGCTCAGAGGAAGATTAAACTGCTAGACAGCCTGAATTGTTACCACTAATGTAACAGAGAGACCAGCCTGTCTTATCTAGATTTACAGCTATCAACAGGCCTGGGAAAGCTAATGGTTATTAAAAAGTGGTTGCAAATTGCTTTGTTCTCCTTCTGCTTAATTTTGAAAAGATGGAAAGGAAAATACACCCTGTTGATGTATTCTGTACTAAAAACATAATATCTTATGATGTTAAATAATTGTGGTTTTTTTTACTATTAAGCATTCTTTTATCTGCTCATTCTAGACAGCTCCAAAGAAATGGGATTCTAATCATTTAGCCAACCACTATTGGTTAACCATCTAATTGTACCTGGCACTGTATTGTGGGCTTAGGACAATTTGCAGTCCAGGAGCTTCCATCTGGAAGGGCAGCAGCAAACCAATAAATACCTACAATGCACAGTGAACGACAAAGTGCTGTGGGCATTCAACGAGGGAGTGATTGTTACATCTGTTGGGACTCCAAGTGCTTGCCTTCTCTTCACCTTTCCTTCTCTTATTCGCCTCCCCTCTGTACACGGTTTAGAATTCTGTACTTATTTGTAGGTCTGTGCCTCCATGTTCCAGATCCAGATACTATTCCTACACACAGAACTCACCTTCAGCGAGGGAGGGCAGAAGGCAAACACAAACACAAATAAAAAAATTACATAATGGGAGTGCTGTGAGGAAAATGCAACAGGGCGATGGGACACTAAGGGGTTACTGTGACCAGGCTTGGTGGCTGGGAGCCTCTGAGGTGAGCCAGCCCACAGAGAGCCCCTTGCCTCTCAGGGGCCCTCGGGACCCAACCCAGTGCTGTCACCAACAGATACCTGTTCTGTTTGCTTGATCTCACTGCCTTCCTAGCACTTATATCCTGAGCAAAGAATGAGAATATCAAACATTAATGGAGCAGTTGGTGTGTGCTGAGCATTTCACATATACCACGTCGTTTTATCTTCCCTCTGGCCCTGTGAGGTAGAATTGCTATTACTGTTATTGGGAAAGCTGAAGTTCAGAGATGTTAAGCAACCTGTCCAAAACCACACAGTTCTTTAGTAGCAGAGCTGGGATTAGAGCCCCGTTCTCTGTCTCCAAAATCTTTGGGAAGAGGCTTGGAAGTGGCGGAGCCCAGGCTGCATACTGGGAAGAGTGGCTGGTTCCTGCGTGTGTGTGTGTGTGTGTGTGTGTGTGTGTGTGTGTAAGGAAAGGCAGGGCTTGCCAATCAAGAAGACTGAGGGGACCAAACACCCAGAAGCCTCTTCGTGGGGCGGTGCCTAAATCGTGTCACTGTTGCTATTGGAACAGCCCAGGTTATCCCTTTGCTCTCCAGTCTTCAGGAGTTGGATGTATCTGCCAACAAAGAGATGGGCAGCTCTTCTGAAAACCTCCTCAGCAGGCTCCGATTCTTACCAGCACTGAAGTCACTCCTCCTCAACAGCTGTGCTTTGCAAAGGGAGACGTTTACTGCCCTTGGTAAGAAAATTCCCCAGGAAGCATGGTATTAAGAATACGTGTTTTGGGGGTAAGGGGTGGGAGGACTCCCTTTCCCTAGCATGAATTTCATTATTCCAACACTCAGCCATAAGCAAAGGTGTGACATGCTAATGTGTCTTCTTTTCAGGAACTATGCTTTCTTAAAAGTGACCTTCTGAAGGGCACATGAATGACGCTGGCATTTGCACATTTAACCTTTAAAATATAAAGCCCGTATAACCTCTGGAGGTCCATGTCCACAGTAACTGGTCATTTCAATGAAGCGCCCATATAAACTGGGAGTGCTGTCTCATGGGGAAAGGAAAGCAATTACTCTCCTCTCAGCCTGGCTGACTACTGGGCCTCCCTGTTCCCTGGAATTGCCTGCTTCCCCCCACTCCTCCTCCATTCTTTTCTGGGGAGCTCTTATTTCAGGTCTCAATGGAAACATCCCCTTCTAAGACAGCCCCACTCAATCTACATTAGAAGCCCCTGAATCTTCTTTGTGGACTTTATCAGAATTAATAATTATATATTTATTTGTTTGGTTTTTTTAATGTCCACATTTCTCTCAGATTTTAACATTGAGGGCAAGATTTGTGTTTATTCTTTGCTGCATACCGAAAGCACATTTTAGACATTTCTACATATTAAGTAAGTAGATAGACAGATCAATTTAAGGGCTCCATAATCCCCTCAATGGTTAGGTAAGACTGAGTGTGCATACACACAACACATTTCACTCTTCAGGCCAATATTCATGTAGAAAAGTTCCACAAAAAAATAAATTTTGGTACAACATGATGTTTCAAAAATATACTTCCTAAATATACTTCAGATTCAAAATTTGTTAAAAATTTTTTATATTTTGCTTTTAATTATGTGTCTTCGGTAGAAGATACAGCTCTTTCCAATTATAGCTACAAAACCAATGGATCATAATCAAGTAGATACCTCACGAAACTATCTCATCTAACATAAATCTATCATTCAATCTCAGTCTGAATGAAGAAGTAAATCAAGTAGTATATATTTTTCTGCATCACATTTAGAAGAAAAAAGTTCCATTTCTTATTGAGAGGTCTCTGTACCATATGACTGGGATGGGTTTTCTTATTTGATATTACAAAAGAATGTATATTTTCCCCTTGAATATATTTTATTTTTTAGGAAGAAGGCAGAAGGAAAGAAATTCAAAGTATAATTAACAACTTACCTTAAAAACTAGTTGTTCTGGTTGATTTTAATGTTAGTGAAAATTGAGAATTAAACAGAAAGTTCTCTTAATTTCCTTTAAAAATCTTTCCTAATACATCACTTCCCTTCTTTGTCTCTGTAACTATAGTTAAGCAAGCACAGATACATTTTGGAGTTGCAGAATCCTAGGGAGGTTTGGCCCTGTTTCAGGATTTCAGCAGTGACTGCACGGTTGATGGGATATGGAAGCCCAGCACACACTTTGGAAATCTTGGCCAGCCTGTGAGCCTACCTCTCTGCCTCCTTCTTCATCTTTTTTGATGTCGTTAATCCTCACACAAGGATATTTTTTCCATTAATTTTTATAGAGAGTGGGAGAAGGAGAAAGAGAGAAACACCAATGTGAGAGAGATACATTGATTGGTTGCCTCCCACACTCAGCCCTCTGGGGCCTGTGAACAAACCTGCAATCCTGGCATGCCCTTGACTGGTAATAGGTGCATGGGCTGATGCTCTACCCATGAGCCACACCAGCCAAGGCTATTTCTTCTTCTTAAATGTGAAGGAAAAAAAGGAAATTTCAGATAATAGTGAATTCAATTTAATTAAGTTTTACTTTACTTTTCTACAGTTTCCAAAATTTCTATCCAATAAAAATAGACAACATAATTGAGACCATGAATTTCAGGCAGGAGTGAGTGATCTCTACAACTTTCTGAACCTCAGTTAAGTTCATACTAGAGGCCCATTGCATGAAGAGATTCGTGCAATAGGCCTTCCTTCCCCTGGCTGCATTCCCCTGGCTTTCTTCCTCTGGCACCCAGGACCCAGGCCTTCACTCTGGCTGCCACCTTCAGTCTTTACTCCTGGCAGAGCATGGCTCCTATAGCTCCCTCCGTCCACCCCATACCCTCCCCCTCATAGCAGGTGTCCCGTCCCAGCTGTCCACTCCATGCCTGCATGTATGCTGCCCAGAGGCCTAGAGCAGCTGGAGGGTGGGGCCACCACCATCTTTGTTGGGTTAATTTGCATACTTACTCCTGATTGGATGGTGGGTGTAGTGAAGTGACAGTCAATTTGCATGTTTCTCTTTTATTAGTGTAGATGTTGCCCTAGCCTTGTTTCCTCAAAGTGAAGGCCTATGACCTCTAAGGAAGCCTAAGTTATTGCTCTTCTTATTGCTCTCATTTAGCGGAAGCCTCCATTCACCTCCCTGCCCTAGAAGTACTCAGCCTTTCTTGGAATAAGTGTGTCGGTGGCAACCTGAAGCTGCTTCTGGAAACACTAAAGCTTTCCACATCCCTTCAAGTGCTGAGGCTGAGCAGCTGTTCCCTGGTGACAGAGGACGTGGCTCTCCTGGGTTTGTATCTCTGGGTGCCGAAGCAGTCCTGGCAGGCAGAGTCAATGTGCCCACCCAGCAAAGTGCAGGGGGAGGGAGGCACAGAGGGTAGTGAGGCCTGGGGCCCTCTTTGCTGCTTCCCTTCTCCTGACACCTGCTCAGGAATGAAATGTTTATAATAAATAAGGGAGATTCGAAAACCAAAAAAAAAAAAAAAAAAAACAGTGGAGGGAAATTTAATATTTGGGATCTGATGAACTGGTAACTCAGAAGGGTGTTTCATAAAAGAAGATAGACATAGAAGTGGTGAGGAGAAACCAAGATGGCAGCACAGGTAAACACCTGAACTTGCTGCCTCGCACAATAACTTCAAAACTACAACTAAAAGACAAAACGGACATCATCGAGAACCATAGGAAGACTGGCTGAGTGGAAGTTCTATAACTAGAAGGAAAGAGGAAAGCACACTGAGACTCAGAGGAGGTGCGGAAGGCAGAGGTATGGAGGCATCTGAGGAGAGGGCTGGCAACAGAGTACGCAGCTGGCTTTTTCAAGCCAGAGGGAGACAAAAGCTCCCAACTGCTCTGAACTCCAGTTCCAGGTGAGACTCTGGGGACCCAGACTCATATGGGGAGAAACTGGATTGTCTGGAAGTGGGCAGAACTCAAGGGTGGCTTTCTCTCAGAGATGCTTGCAGCATTTACTAAGGGACACTGAGACCCAGGGGCCTCTTAGGGCAGGGCTTACGGGAAACCATTGCTATTTGTTCTGCCCTGAGACTCTGCCTCACCCAAGCTGTATGCAGAGGCTTTTGCATATGGTCCCTTGAATTCTAAACTTACCTATCAAACTGCAGCTGAGTCAGAGAGACCCAGAACATCCAAAAGAAGGCCCAAGGTCCCACAGTAACTTGCCTTGCTTCACAGCTGGACCTCATCTGGGTACCTCCAAAACATAAACAAAGATGAGGAATCTGCAGATCTCTCTATAGCTCCTGCTGGGTGGCCTCAGGCAGAGGCTAAATTAGCATGTCCTTGGAGATTCAAGAGCCAGTGTAACTAAGGGTCAAAGTAGGACCATCCACATTACAACTCCTCAGATCCATAAGGGACACAATCAGGGAGCAGACTCAGTGAGCACCAAAACCCCGCTGATGCAAGTCTTGCCTCATAAGGGTGTTTCCAGCACAGAAGTTCTCTCATACACACAGTTGATCCTTACAGCCAGTTGGCCTGGAGGTCAATTCCTCCCTTTGATACCAACAACAACAAGGCTGTACACACAGTCCACAAAGAGGTTCACCAAGAGATTCCACCTCAGGTAACTGGGGAGGCAGAGCTACTGGGCCATATAGGACACCTAGCACACAAAGCTACTCTACCAACTCAGGGAAGCGCGAAAATGCAGAGACAAAGAAACAGATCACAAGTGAAAGAAATAGAGGAAAACAAACAATTGGATATAGAGTTCAAAACCATGGTTATAAGGTTTTTCAAGAATTTCCTAAAAAAGATGGATAAATTTAGTGAGACCCAAGAGGAGATGAAAAGAACCAACTAGAAAGTAAACATACACTGACTGAAATAAAAAATATTATACAGAGACCTAACAGCAGACTAGAGGAACACAAGAATCAAGTCAAATATTTGAAATACAAAGGAGCAGAAAACACTCAACTAAAAAAGCAAAAAGAAAAAAGAATTCAAAAATATGAAGATAGTGTAAGGAGCCTCTGGGACAACTTCAAATGTACCAATATCTGAATTATGGAGGTGCCAGAAGAAGAGAGAGAGAAAGACACTGAAAACTTATTTGAAGAAATAATGACAGAAAACTTCCCCCACATGGTGAAAGAAATAGACTTACAAGTCTAGGAAGCACACAGAACCCCAAACAAAAGGAGTCCAAAGAGTACCCACCAAGATACATCATAATTAAAATGCCAAGAGCAAAAGACAAAAAGAGAATATTAAAAGCAGCAAGAGAAAAACAGTTAATTACCTACAAGGGAGCACCCATACAACTGTCAGCTGATTTCTCAACAGAAACTATGCAGGCCAGACAGGAGTGGCAAGAAATATTCAAAGTGATGAATAGCAATAATCTACAACCAAGATTATTCTACCCATCAAAGCTATCATTCAGAATTGAAGGTCAGATAAAGAGCTTCACAGGTAAGAAAAAGCTAAAGGAGTTCATCAACATCAAGATAGAATTATATGAAATGCTGAAAGGTACTCGTGAAGAAGAAGAAGAAGGAGGAGGAGGAGGAGGAGGAGGAAGAGGAGAGGGGGAGGGAGAAGGGGAGGGGAGGAGGAAGAGGGAGAAGGAGAAGAGGAGGAAGAAGGAGGAGAAAAAGGTAAAGATAAAAATTATGAATAACATATTTATCAACAAGTGAATCTAAAAATGAAGTGAATAAAAAAATCTGATGAACAGAGTAATTTGGTGAATAAAATAGAATCAGGGGCATAGAAAGAGAATGGACTGACAACTCTCAGGGGGAAAGGAGTGTGGGCTGTGCAGGAAGAAACTGGACAAAAATCTTATACCTATGGATGAGGACAGAGGGAGTAAGAGCATGAGGTGGGGTAGGATGGGAACCAGGTGGAGGGGAGCTATTCGAGGCGGGGAGAGGAACAGTGTAATAATCTAAACAATAAAGATTTAAAAAAGAAGAAGAAGTGGAGGTGGGAAGTTGTTGCCAGGTGACTAGCTCCACATCTTGCCACACATGAGCGCCTTGGTGTTCTAAACCAGCTCCATGTTAACTGAACTTGAGTCATCTACAGTCTACCTTTACAAATTTTGCCCTAGCTACATGGTACCTGCGCTATGACTTAATTTTTTCTTCATGTTGACTCTTTAACTTAAAAGCTTTTATTTAAACAGGAAACTGATCACCATAACTGAAATACAGGTATCATTTCTCATTGATAGACATCACTAGACTGTTCCCAACTGAAGTAGGGGACTAGATGAGGCAAGTTAAATGTAATGAACAAAACTGTTCAGGCTGAATGATGGAGGCATGGGTTCACTCTCCTGTCAATTTTTTGTTATGTTTTTAAAATTTTCTCCATAATAGGAAATATTCTGAAGAGAAAAAAAGCATGCACATTGTCTTACTTAGGCCTTGAGAATACACTGATTAACAGGCTGAAAGGCTGAAAGGAAGAACACACATGGACATCTAGGGATTGAGGGAAGCTGTTGAGTGTATGGACTGCTAAACTCTCAAGGGCACTCTGGAATCAAACTTACCGCAAATGGAAGTAAGGGGAATGGAGCATCCAGCTGGGTCTGGAAGCTATAATATATAAGAAGTTATTGAAAAACCAAGGCACGTTTGTCCTAAAGGAAGAAAATTTGAGGGGACCTGACTGTTGTCCAACACTGCAGGGCTAACACAAGGAGGAGCTGGGGTTTTAGGCAGGCCACTGCGGGCAATGGAGGAATCATCATCTCTTAATGGTAGGTCAGGGTCCCAACGGAAGGGCATCCTCCTACTGAGAGCTGCTTTACCCCCTTGGGGCGACCTGTAAAGGTGCTTCAGGCAGACTCGGGCTGGTCACCATTGAGAAGCTGGGAAAGGGATCCTTTGCCAATCATGGATCTAAAGGTTGAATCCTTGAGGAGACTTCCAAGGCCCTTGTAACTCTGAGATTTTACACCACTCATCTCATCCCTGTAATCCATTTCTACTTTTGACTAAAAAGGAAAGCATGTACTATTAGTGTTGGGTGTCTCCCCTACATTTTCTTACAGAAGTTATCTTCTCTTAGCTTCATCATTAGTACTTATTAAGTACCCTTGTAGGTAGTACTGTGACAAAATTGTTCTGTGACTAGACATCTCTCAGTTGGATTAGACTGAGAGATGGTCTCAGTTTAATCCAGGTATATTTTGCACATGGAAAGTGCTCAGTTAAATAATTGTTGACTGAAGAATGAATGAGAAATTAACAACTAAATAGTATGAAACAGCAAGAAGATTATTTACTAATAGGAATAGAATTGAGTGAGGCAACAATATATATTCTTTGGGTAGAGATGTGGAAAGATAAAAAAATCCATTTTCAAGTTGTACTTGGGATACACAGGAAATTTGTTACTAAAGTAATTTCAGATAGCCCTAAATAAAATAGCTACCTAATAACAAAACATTACTAATGATCAATCTTGTCATTACCAGTCTGGAGCTACCGGATGGTGTTATTGGAAGTGGGAAACATCCATGACAGAAAGTATTCTTTATTTTTGGCAATTAAAGTGATTTTGTTTTTCAGCATCGGTAATACACACAGGTCATCTGACCACGCTGCGGGAGCTCGACCTGAGCTATAATGACAACATCTGTGATGCAGGATGGGCCCTCTTCTGCCAAAACGTGTGGCTCCTCAAAGAGTTAACAGAGCTGGATATTAGCCTTCGGCCATCAACTTTTCGGGACTGTGGACAATGGTTTAAACACTTGTTATGTGCTGTGACCAGACTTCCGGAGATCACTGAAATAGGAATGAAAAGATGGATCCTCCCACCTTCCCTGGAGGAAGAATTAAAATGTTTGGACCAAGATCGCAGCAGCAGCATTCACTTTGACCATGGCGAGTGACAGTAAACTGGTTTCCCAAGGTCACATATATGATCCCATGTATATATTACATTCTTAAAATAACAAAATTATACAGAGAACAGCTCAGAGATTGAGAGAGGGGTAGTTGGTAGATGTGACTAAAAGGAATAATACAGTAAAGACCTGTGGTGATGGAACAATTTTGTATTTTGATTGTGGTGGTGGCTACATGAAGCTACATGAGACAAAACCACATTGACACCCCCTCTCCACACCACCCCACACACACACATAAATGAGTGTATGTGTAACTGATGGAATCTGAGTAAGTTCTCTTGATGGTACCAATGTAGATTTTCTGGTTTTATATTATATTCTAGTTATGCAAGATGTCAACACTAAGGGAGGGTAAAGGGCACATGGGCCTCTCTGTACAATTCTTTGGAACTTCCTATCCTATATAATAAATGCCTAATATGCTAAGTGTCCATTCATCTGTTCAAAGCACAACATGCTAATAATATGCTAAGGCCACTCAACTACTTGCTATGATTTGCACTGACCACCAGGGGGCAGACGTTCCAACCAGTAGGTTAGCTTGCTGCTGGGGTCCGGCCAATCAGAACTGAGCAAGATAGGCCAGATACGCCCTGGAGCCCTCCCCACAGTCCCTCCCTGGCGGGCGAACCTCCCATGTCCCTCCCCAGCCCCATTCAAGAACCAGCGGGGGTCCCTTGGCTGGGTCTCTTGCAATCCAGATTCAGGGCCACCCCCCCCGCCCACCCTGAGTACACAAAGTTTGTGCACCGGGCCTCTAGTGAATATGTAATTATTTCAAAACTAAAAGTCTGTTACAGAATACAGTACTTTAACGAACCTCCATGTAACTATCAGATATTTCTGCAATTATCAGCTTTTGTCCAATCTTGCTTCATTTGGATCCCCCACACTTACCTGATATTATTCTGAAGCAATTCCTGGGCTTCATATCATTTTCTCATAAATATTTCAGTAAAAGTAAGAATATTTACTTTTATACATAGCCATAATTTAATGAATAATTTTAGCGTGGTGGGCATCTAATTCCTATATATTTTTGCCTTCTTACTCCATCAGAGTGCATTACCTCAAGTCAATATACGAAATTATTTCTTCTTTTCCTTTACAGGTTTTCCTTTTGCACCCTTCTTTCCTGACTTAGATTTTAGAGAATTCTTTCCTTTCTTTCGCATTTTTGATATTTCAGCAAATCTCCCAAGTCCTTTCCGTACCATCATTCCACGCCACCAGGACTGAATCTGAAAACAGATAAACCCAAGCAGTATTAGCTGGTATCACTGGGGATGGTTACAACTCTTCATTCTGACATATGGTTTTAAAGATGTGAAGAATGGAATGTGATGAGAACTCTAAGCCTTATTTTCTCTCTTTCTTAATTGGCCAGTCATCCAGGAATTTTTTTAAAGTATTGAGTGCTTTTATGCACCAAGCCCAATTCCAAACCTTTGGGAAACAACAGTTAAATAATACTGTCACTGACTTTGTGGAGCTCACATTCCAGTGAAGGGAAAAGACAATAAACAATAAACACATCCTATATAATAAAGAGGTCATATGCAAATCGACTGTCACACCATCACAAGATGGCAGTGCCCACAGGGTGACAGGGTTGGCTGCTCCTCGCTTGGGGCCTCAGGTCCTCCTGCATCCCCACCCCCTTACTGACTGACAGCTCACCAAGACTCCTCCAGCGAGCTGCCCATTCCTCTCTTCCTCCCTCCTCCAAAGCTGAAGCCTGACTGTGGTGTCCAACAAACTGGAAGTTATAACTCATGTCGTTGAGAGTATCCTCCATTCCTCAGCCAGGGCCAGCTCTTCTGCACACCTGCTGCCAGAGTCCTCTCAGCCCTGCTGGGGGCCTCGGATCCTGCACCCCCCACTGACTGAAGCTCTGGCAAGCAGGGCCAGCTGAGGCCCAGCCAAGCCTTGGATGGTGGCTACCCAGCCACCCAGGGCCACCCAAGGCTCAGGTAACCAGGGTCGGCCGAGGTTGGCACTGCTGGCAGTAACAGCAGCATCGGTATGATGGGGGCGTCGCCTTTCCCTGATTGCCAGGTTGCCTCCCACCCCTGAGGGCTCCTGGACTCTGAGCGGGGGCAGGCTGGGGATGAGGGACCGCCCCACCCCCCGCCCCCGCTTCAGTGCATGCATTTTTATGCACCAGGCCTCTAGTAAATGTGTAATTAGATGGTATTTGGTGGCCTGGAGGTGGCAGTGCACAGTAAGGGGAATCGGGCATGCCTCTACCCTGCCTTCCTTCTTGTTACTAGTCTTCCTGTGCCCCTGCCTACCTACAGCCAGCCAACCCTTGTTGCCTCACTTAATCCTATTCCCTTGCACCTACCCAGAAACATCCCTCCTCTAAAAGTAAACTCTTTGAACCTTTAGCATCCAGAACCAGAACTGTGAGAAAAAACATTTCTGTTGTCTAAGCGTCCTAGTCTATGGTCTGTTGTTCTGGTAACCTGAGGCAGTCATTTTTCTAGTGAAGCCTACCATGACTATCTCATTTAAATTGAAATTCCACAACACACACACAACTTCTGGTAATCTCAGTTCCCCTTAGCTTGAACTTTTTTTCCAACATCACTTATCTCTTTCTAACATAGTAAATAATTTTATACTATATATTCATGTTTTTATTCCCATCACACTAGACTTTATGCAATATGAGGACATATTATGTTTTGTTCAAACTGATGTATTTCCAGTGCCTAGAACAATACTTGGCACATAGTAGGAGCTCAATAAATATTTGTTGGATGAATGAAAAAGTTAGTTGGGGATATGCTGTTTTATATAAGGTGGACTAGGGCAGGTATGAGGATATTTGAGCAGAGACTCATCTAAGTGAAGGTAGAGTTTTGTCCATGCCAGGGAAATTATCTCTGGGCAGAAAGAGCCACTGTTAAGATGGCATGCTTGGACCTTAGGAACATACCAAGGATCCCATTCGTGACTCAAGTAAAGTAAAAAAGGGAAAGATGAGATGGGGAGTGAAAGCAGCAGATCAGTTAGTTAGGGTGGTGATTTTCCAGGGGACGGTACTGCCCTCTAGAGGCATTCTGAAACTGTGAAGGGCTTTCTGTTGTCAAGGTCTTCAATGGTGTGACATGCACCCTGGTCCACAAAGACTTTCCAAGGGTGTGCAGGCTCGGACAGTTTGAAAGCAATCTGTTTCCAAAATGTCAACTTCCACGTGTACCTTTTCTTAAAATGTACCTGCCTAGGAATACAGCTGCCCCTCTGCCACCCCTCTCACCTACTTGAATCTGATTAGGATGTATTGCTCTGGACTTCAGAAACCTCTGGGAATAATAATAATAATAATAATAATAATAATAATAATACTGATGTTGGCTTTAATGGCAGGGTAACCAACCCTTTTTCCTTCCAGCTTTCTGCCTTCAAAAAAATTGAAGGTAAAACAGTTGATTTATCTGCTTAGAGCCTGCTATCTGATTTGGGGTATAAATCTGGGGAAAGTTCAAGAGATGTTTAAGGCATTGTCATTTAAAACAAAATGTAGCAAAGAAAAAAACTTCTTATCACCTTATTTATGGGGACAATGTTTCTCAGCACTTCATTTGTAAACCAGGCATAGAACTGATGCCAAGCCCTGTCTCATTCTAGCCATAAGTAATATTGATGTAAGGATACATAAACCATGTGGAAAAGTTTCTCTCATTTGTATATGTATTTCCCCAAAATCTTATAAATAATTAAACATCAAAATTCATAATAGATGTTATGATGCTATGGTCAATTTTATACTACCAATAATTGTAATATAACTAATAAAGTACAATAATCTAGAACATAAAACCCTATGGTCACAAAAAAAGTAATTTTAAATTTTAATTTGCATAAATATTTTTGTTACCTATAAGTATGAAAGGTGATCTATAAATGACTTTAAATTATATATAAATATATAATTAAGAAAATGATATGTACCAGGTGTTCCCCCAAAATGTATACACATTTTAACAGCTGATAGCACAATTTTGAAAATGAAGTGTATTTTAATAAACACTGCCTTTATAATTATTCAAAGTATGTGGATACATTTTTTGGGACACACTATATATCACATAAAACATTAAGATCAATTCTAAGGGGAAAAATGGAATGAAAATACATGTTCAAGAAAAAAAGAATATAACAAAATGTCTGCCTGCAAAAATAAAAACTTGTTCAAGTATTTTGTAAATTGATGTTGACTGACATATCAAATCAAAACAATATTTTAGATTTCATTGGGTACATTTAAAATATTGATCTAAGAGCTCTATTTTAAAATGTTGATATTTAAAATTCACTGAAAAATAAAAGCTGTGCAATGATTTAAACCTAGTGACAAAAAAATTTAAATACCAATTTTGAAAATGTGCAAGAGGGTGCTCTTAGGAAGACTCCAAAAAGTATTTTTATTATTCCAAAGTAATCATCCCTCAATATATGCATATTAAAATGATATGTCCTTATCTTTCCCTTTATATTGTAGCTCAGGCATTACTCTGATTTATTAAAAGTATGTGGTTTTGGTAGTTAATATTATCTATGAATTTAATTTCCAGGAAACGAAAAATGGTCGATTTCAGCAGAGGGGAGCTGATCAACCTATGTTTTGACAGCATCAGTGTGACTGCTGAGTGAAAGGTATATTTTGGGGGGAGCAGGAGTGGAAAGTTTTTTGATCCTTGTTAGTGGCAGAGAAGAACTCTGGTCGCTAGACCTCTGCACCATAAATGCTTTCAGTTCTAATTTTTCAGCCTTATCTTACTGACTTTATTAATACCAGCTTTACATCCCAGAGAATACGCTAAGAATGTTAGATTGTTTTAAGATTTGAAATTTTGGTTTCTTTTGCCTGATCGTTGGCTTCTGATCTGACAAGGAGACAAGGAACAAAAACGCCAGGATGATGTTCAAAGTTCTCTCGCTTGGCCCCAGGTAAGTAAATGAGAGTCTCTGCTCTCAAGGACAAGGTATAGATGTGTAATGAGCAGCCCCAGTGCTAATGTAATGTGTTTAACACTAACCCCTCTCCAAAGCAGCGATGAGTATATTATCCAGAAATTTTGCTGATTTACCTTTGTGGCTACTATTTTCATATGTCTTTTCGTCTGAAGGTAGGTGAAGATAGCCTCTTTGCCTTCAGTGCACACTTCTTTCGGGGGATCTTCCATAGGATTGTCCGCCAACGTCAGAATATTGAGATTCACCAGACTGTCTAAATTCTCCGGAAGGATGGTGAGCAAGTTTTTCTCAAGCAGTAATTCTCTCAGAGCTGAAACAATATTTTTAAAATGATGAATTTATCTTAAGAACAGGCAAGAATTAAAATGTTAGTTCTTTAGTCCAGTCCTTTTGAAAGGTTTGTTTCCTACTGGGCCATGTCACCAAAAAAAACATCAGATCTGATGAGGCAAACCGAAGCTCTCTTTCTTTAAAACAACTCAAAGTTGTTGGAGTTTAGTGTAAATAAATATTAGAGACAAGAAATGAATAAACAATAAAAGATTTTGAGAATGTTACATTCCTGCAGAGACCAAGGACAGGATAAAAATGTACGGTCGGGAGCATTACTAAAGAGTACCGCATACTCACGCCAGCCTCTACTTTTTGAATGTCTTGTGGTTAGGTAACAGCTTGCACTCGTATTTCTTCAGCCTCCTTTCACTAAAGAATAGTCCGTTTGAAAACACATCTATACACCTGAAGACTCAGTACACTGTGGGGAAATTTTTTTCAATCTGGCCCCAGTAGGAACTCAGCAAAAAGCTTACGTGAATGGATACGTTTGAGTGTTTAAATATGAATCATATGTGACTTTTCATGGCAATCATGTAGCTTCCAAAGCCCGCCCCCTTGCTGATTTCACCAGGGTGAGTCAGTATTTTTCTTTTTCTTCAAGTGACTTAGTGACCTAATGTGAATTTACTACAGGGCCCCCGGCTCCCCATTTCAACATGTAGTAGGTATTCGGTACATTTTTGTTGGTAGTGTAATGACTAATTATCTTAGCAGTTGCTACTTGCTTTTCTTGTTAAATTCCCAATAAATAATCTACCTTTGTGAGGCTCTGAGCTGTACGAGTCGGGCACCTGACCTTCCCAGTGAGCCAAGCAAGGAGGTAATGAAGTAGGGCCAAGCTCTCTACACACTGAGATTAGTCTTTCAAAAAGCAAAGAAGCTTTTACCAAAGGAAATGCTGGCCTCAAGCTCTCCTAGGCTAAGGGCCTACTAAGATTCCCCACCTTGTGCTTGGCAGATGGCATCTGGAAGCTGCTTAAGCAGATTGTAGCGGCAATCAAGAATTTCCAAGTTAGGCATTGATCCCAAGGCCACTGGCAAGTACTCCAGATGGTTGTTTTCTATATGCAGCTCTTTAAGAATCTGAAATAATATCATAGTATACCATAACGATCCTTACATTGAAAAATGAATTATAGTAACTAGAATCACCTGTGAGTTCCCACGCTACTTCAAGTGAGGGTTGTTATGCATTGGAATAAAGGGGAAAAACGTTTAAAGGACCATCATCACGAAGCTACTTTTCTAGTTAAACCATTAGAAATAGTTCACATTTTTGTAGGGAAAAATAGAACATGGGAATCTAGTATTTCTTTGTTTCACAAGAACTTTATGAGAAAATATTTGGATCTATTAACTACACACATCATTTGCTCCCTTTCAATGGCTAATTATCTGTGGCAGTTGCCTCAGAAAAATAATTTCTCCAAATATCAATCCAACATTGCCCAAGTGGACTAAGATAAGTTAACTATGTTCAAATTTGCTGGGCAAAACTTCGTATTTCACCCTAAGATTCTGGGCAGTGTGACATGATGTACAAAGAGCAAGATGATAGAGTTCTATGAACACAGCGTAAAGGAGTGGAGAATTCAGAATAGAAACCCTGTGTCATAGGTGCATATCTGTGCTGTACATATCCTTGACCATTGCTCAATGCTGTGACCAAGGATAATGTAGTGGTCCATACCTACTTTATCAGTAGTAAGGGTGCAGTATCAGAAGCATGGAAATCTAACAGTTCCTTAAAGTATAAGTATAGATAAAGATACACTGGTATGTACGTGTGTTGCTCTGCTAGGATGTAACACAGTGCCATGCACCCATCCTCAGTGAACCTGGTGCAACAGTGAAATAGATTGCGATTTACATTCCACCACGTAGAGTGGGAGGTCTATTGCCCCATCCAAACTGCAACTCCCAGCATTTCACCAGTCTGACACTTTCACTTTAAAATAGGACAACTTTCAAGAGTAACTTATGAAAAGTAGAAATGAGCCAAAACTGGTTTGGCTCAGTGGATAGAGCGTCAACCTGCAGACTGGAAGGTCCCAGGTTCGATTCTGGTCCAGGGCATGTATCTTGGTTGCGGGCATATCCCCAGTGGGGGGTGTGCAGAAGGCAGCTGATCGATGTCTCTCTCTCGTTGATGTTTTTAACTCTCTATCCCTCTTCCTTCCCCTCTGTAAAAAATCAATAAAATATATTTTAAAAAAAGAAGAAAAAAAGTAGAAATGAAATGAAAAGCAGTGTGGCTCAACTTTTGTAAATAAAACTTTCCAAACCACATAGTGGAGAGGAGTTTGGCATGGCATAACCACTAGCAATCACAATAAATTGTTCTTTAGGTATAAATCTAGAGGTTCGTCAGGAAGACAGTGGAAGGCTCAGAGTATAGTAATGACTGCTGCTAAGAGCTGAAAATCTGGTATAGTTGATTCCACACACAGCCTATGGAAACAGGGCCATGGTTTCCCAATATCAGCCAACTTAAGGAATCAGTCGGTGTGTACTTCTTTGCCTGCTTATTTGGGGAAACTTACCAGTAGTTTCCCAATGTCCTCTGGAATATAGGTGAGCTTGGCTCCCTGATCTTGCCCAATGTATAATTTCTCTAAAGACTCCAAAGAAAAGATTTCTTCTGGAAATGAAGTGAACTGATTTCCACTTAGTCCAAGTATCTTCAGTTTTGAAAGTGTACCAAAGTCTGAAGGTAACTAGAAGTATTCCAAAAAGATAAGTTTCAAGTCAAGATTTTCTTTTAAATCCTCATATGAGGATATGCTTATTGATGAGAGAGAGAGAGAGAGCAAGAGAGAGAGAGAGAGAGAGAGAGAAATTGATGTGAGAAACAACATTGGTCAGCTGCCTTCCCCCATGCTTCGATCAGGATGGAACCCACAACCTAGGTATGTGCCCTGACCAGGAATCAACCTACAAACTTAATAGAGATTAAATTCTAGATTCTCTTCCTAAATCTTGGAGTTACTATCAAAACATTTACTGGTTGAAAGGCAGTTTTAAAAGTCTATGACAATTGGGAAAATAAAAAACCTATTCAAGGTTTTGAAAATTGAGTAAAAAAAAAAAAATTTTTTTTTTTAAAGAAACTCAGACCTTGCCTTGCCTCTGTACCTCAATGGTTGAGCCTCGACCTATGAACTAGGAAGTCTAGGTTAGATTCCCTGTCAGGGCAGATGCCCTGGTTACAGGCTCAATCCCCTGTAGGGGGTGTGTAGGAGGCAGACAATCAATGATTCTCTCTCATCATTGATATATCTATGACTCTCTCTCCCTCTCCCTTCCTTTCTGAAATCAATAATAAAAAATATTTTTTTTCAAAACCCACACCTTTTTGGCCTAGGATTTTTATAATGTTTGGGGAACACATGAGATTGGAGTCGATGGCCAGGAAAGAGAGACCTATTATTTGGTTAGGTATTGAATTCCAAGTATCCCTTTTTCTCCCTCTATAGTTGTCTTTTACTTTTCAAATAAATCTTTTTAATTTCATTTTAAATATTAAACAAAAGAAACAAATACAAGTATATCCAAATCTTTTGTTAATGAATACAATAAAATACTGCAATTAAAGTTGAGTTTCTCTAATATCCTCATTTGCTTGACTAACTCCCTCTTCCCAGAAACAGCCATTATTAGGAACGCAGTTTTTTCCAGTCCATATTTTTATATTCTTATGACATATACAAATATCCAAAAAAATGTGTTGCTGTGTGTATATGTATTTTTTGTGTGATTTAAAAAGTTTATAAGTGGCATCATTAGGTTCTGCAATTGGGTGCTTTACTTTTTAACAAACAGTAAAATTTTGGGATTTCTCCACATTGCTACCTATAGCTCCCATTCACTTAAATTATTGCATAGAATTCCATTTTACAAATATACCACGATTTACTTGTTCATTCCTCTACTGACTGACATTTAGATTACTTTCTGATTACCAACAATGCTCTGATGAACATTTCTGAACAGGCCAACCTGTACACATGGGGAAGTTTCTCTAAAGCTGTTTTTGCAGCTCCCCAGGAATGAATCATTAAGATCCAAGGTTAGCCAAAACCGGTTTGGCTCAGTGGATAGAGCGTCGGCCTGGGGAGTGAAAGGTCCCAGGTTCGATTCCGGTCAAGGGCATGTATCCTGGTTGCGGGCACATCCCCAGTAGGGGGCGTGCAGGAGGCGGCTGATCGATGTCTCTCTCTCATCGATGTTTCTAACTCTCTATCCCTCTCTCTTCCTCTCTGTAAAAAATCAATAAAATATATTTAAAAAAAAAAAAAGATCCAAGGTTATATGTATCAGAAAAATCTGCTGTTTAAGGATATCCTGTTCGGAAGTGGTCTTCATTAAGAATAGAGACCCTATTGTCCAGCAGCTCTGGGTGGGGATCCTGCCTTCATCACTTACAGGTGTGCAGCCTTGACAAGTTAGTTAAGCTCCCTGCACCTCATTTTCCTCATATGCTACTGAGGATACTACCACCTACATCAGAAATACTTGTGAGTCCCTAGCCGGTTTTGTTCAGTGGGTAGAACATGGGCCTGTGAACTGAAGGACCCTGGGTTTGATTCCGGTCAAGGGCACATGCCCTGGTTGTGGGCTCTTTCCCTGATAGGGGACATGCAGGAGGCAGCCAATCGATTATTCTCTCTTATCATTGATGTTTCTGTCTCTCCCTCTCCTTTCCTCTCTGAAATCAATGAAAATGTGTTTTACAAAAGATACTTGAGAGGATTAAATGAGATCATCCTTGTAAAAAAACACTTTGCTCGTGACTGACATACATATTGTAAATAAACAGGAGCTACTAATTGTGATTGGTATTGTTCTTGGAGGGTAGGGGCGTCATAGAAATGATCGCCATGTTGGCTATACACTGAGTGGCCAGATTATTATGATCTCTGAGTGCATAATAATCTGGCCATTCAGTGTATATCCTATATAATAAGAGGCTAATATGCAAGTTGTCTCCTCGACCAGGAAGGAGTTCGACCAGCAGGCAGACCGACAGCCCATGTCCCCTCCCCCTGGCCAGGCTGGCCAGACCTCACCCATGCATGAATTCATGCACTGGGCCTCTAATACACACACACACACACACACACACACACACACACACACACACACACTGAGTGGCCAGATTATTCTGCATTCAGAGGTCATAATAATCTGGCCACTCGGTGTATTTGTGAACCCTGGATATTTGCCAGGGTTCACAAATACGCTGCCAGTTAAAGTCAGAAGTTGCTGATGTTTGCACACAGAACCAGGGCAACTCAGGGCAGGCAGAGCCCCGGATGAGGGCCTTGCGACAGCCAGGAAGGGAATCGGTACCTTCCCTATATTATTATCATCCAGCGCCAGGATCTCCAGGTTCTTCAGCGAGCAGATCTGCAGGGGGAAGCCTTCCATGTGGTTCTGGCTGAGGTCCAGGAAGCGCAGGTTGACCAGGCGGCGGAAGGAGCGACGCAGCGCGCGCAGGCCGGTGTTGCTCAGGTAGAGCAGGTGCAGCGAGGTCCACTTGCAGACCAGGCGCGGCACCTTCTCCAGCGGGTTTCCGCTCAGCCCGGCCTCCGTCATTTCCAGGAGGTCCTCCAGGTTGTGGGGGATGTAGTGCAGGCGGTTGTAGGATATATCCAGCACCGACAGTTTGTCGCACTGGCACAGGGACTCCGGGAGCGAGTGCAGGCTGTTGTGCGCCACGTAGAACTTCTGCAGCCTGGTCAGGTTCCCGACCTCCTCCGGGAGGGCCGTCAGCCTGTTCTCGTCCAGGTCGATGATCACCAGGTTGTAGAGGACGCAGAGCTCCGGCGGGAACACCTCGAACTGGTTTTGCTTCAGGTAGAGCTCTCTCAGCTTAGTCTGGTTCACAATTTCCGTGGGCAGGGACTTCAGGTGGTTTCCCGACAGCCCGAGCAGCTCCAGGTGGTGCAGGTGTTTGCAGATCTCGGTGGGGATCTCGGCCACGTGCGTGCGGTAGAGGCGCAGCTGGCGCAGGGGGCGGATGGTGCTGAGCACCCGGATCCACGAGGGGTGGATGGGGTTGTCGCTCAGGTCCAGGCCCTCCAGGTGGCTCAGCCTTCCCAGCTGCAGGCACAGCTTGCTGATCTTGTTATTGTTCAGGTAGAGGATCTTGAGATTCTTCAGGTACTGGATGTCCTGGGGGATCTCTTCGATGAGGTTGTGCTCCAGATGCAATTCTTCTAGTTCCTTTAATGCCAAGATCCCCGGGGGGATGGCAGCCAAGTTCTGATTAGAAGCATCGAGGAAAAACGTTCTTCCAGATGTGCCGTGGATCATATTTTGATGTATTTTTAGAGGACCGTTCTACTACCGGTTCTGTGATGCCGTTTGATATTATTTTCACGGACAATTCAAATGTTCAAAATCTGAAATATTGTGAAAAGGAAAAAAAAAAATCAGAGTTTGCCTGCCATCAGGGTTGGTATCGTTAAAGAGAGGTAACATTAAAGTTTAGTTGATTCAGTGTAGCGCTTGACATGATGCCACAACACAAAATAAAGGTTTTTGTGATTTGTGTTGGGAGAAGAATTAAAGTGTAGAGTCCTCTTTCTCCTAACAGCTTAATTCATATTTTTAAAAATAGTCTAAATTCAGGTGTTGTTTTTTTTATGCCCATTTTGATTCTATTTCCAGGTAAGCTGTAGGAAGTCGCAAAGGATCATTGGTCCTACAATAAACAAAACTGAGAGAACACTAGAACAAATTTGATATTTTAAAATACTGTATTTAATTTTTTTCCCTTAAAACTACTAGAGAGTTGTGGATGCAAAGGTCAAGAGAATTAAATTTGAGAGATGGCCTCATCCTCCCTAAATAAGTAGAGACAGTGGGTGCATGATCTCATGTCTGTGGTGTTTTCAAGTTTGGTGACTGACACCGAAAGAACAAGCCATCCTCTAGGCAAAGGTAAGGAGAAACCAGCCAAACTTTTTTGTTGCTGTTCATCTTCACCCAAGGACATTTTCCCATTGATTTTTAGAGAGTGGAATGGAGTCGGGGAAGACAGAGAAAGAGAAACATCGCTGTGAGAGAGACACATCTATTGGTTGCCTCCTGCACACACCCCGACCAGGGCCAGGGATGGAGCCTGCAACCGAGGTAGGTGCTCTTGACCAGAAACAAAACCGGGACCCTTCAGTCTGAGGACCGAAGCTCTCATTCACTAAGCCAAACTAGCTAGGGCTTGACTGAAAATGCTTACTCTCATCTGAATAGGCTTTGATGTGCACAGGCAAATGGGCCCTTTAGTCCAGTAACACCAGGATACTTATGTACTCTAGGTTTTATTTAAATTAACCTACTTAATCCTCACCACAATCCTAACAAGGAGGCACCCTTAGAATTCCTATCTTACAGATAAACTAACTAACTAAAAGGGCTCTTCTCGGGATAGAACAGGACGTGGGAGCAGAATCAGAGAAGCTGACCCAACCTCACATAGGTTTTTAGCATCATTTATTCACAGGAAGCCTGGTTTTTATTAGAATAATTCTTGGGTGTGAGGTTTCAGGCTCGATTTTTCTTTCTCAGCCTTCCAAGTCATCTGGGGGAAATGTGTGTGGACTAGCCATCCTGATCAGAGTGAACACCGTGTGTCCGGGCTTCCAGACACATGAAAGAACTTACTTCTCCTAACCTTCATCTTGCTCCATGATGAATCCTGACGAGAATGTCTGAATGTGTGTGTATATCTATTATCTCACCTTAATCAGATATCACATATGTGTCTGGAACCAATTTAATGGCCCCTTGAAAGATATGTTATCATTAGCGGATTTAATAAAAGGAGTTTGTGGAGAACACTTTGTAAAGTATTGTTCTATTATTCTATACCCTAAAACTAATACAAAATATCTAACATAAATAAGTAAATATACAAATACTGGTTGTAAAGCCTGGATTTGCAACAGCTTTGCTAGTAATTCAGCCACAGTAAATAAAAATGGGAGAAGATTGATTCCTTATTGGCTATTTTTCCCCTTAGAAATTGCTACTAACATGGTCAAATTAACTTATTACAATCCAATGTTACTGTGGTGTTTCTAAGTGGAATAACTTGTTGCATCATCATTTTAAAGAGTGGAGGTTGGACACTTTAATAATTAGACCCTCTTTATGTAACTTTAATGTCCAAGAAAACCACTTAGGAAAATGCTCAGCCCTCTCAAATTTACATCAAGTGTTGATACTTAAGTTTCCATGTGTAATTACCCACAAACTGGATGGATTAAGGCCCTTTGGATACTATGGTAAGTGACTGATGCTCTCTGATTACATTTCTAGTTAAAATCATTTCAAGATTTTTGCCTAAAATCTTTTTTCCTTAATACAGACAAGCTAAAAGTAGCCGTAATTACCTAGGACTAGAAAATCAGGTAACAGTAACACCACTCTGCTTCGATGAAAATTTCTTGGAAGCTATAAAATCCCTTGAAAAAAATGTTGTCTCCTTTCAGCTAATACTGAACTGACAGTTCCATATAGGTTTTAGACATCAATGGAAAACGTTTTACAAGCAAGCAACTTGAAGGTGTGCTTCCATCCCCACTGTCACCAAATTATTTATCTGAAACAGCTTCTCACACTTGCTTTCTTTAAATAGACTCAAAAGTTGCATCTTATCCATTTTACAAAAGCGTTCACCCTCAGTCCCTTCCCCCTAAAATCAAACTATAGATCTAGTAACTTATTAAACAAGCCTTTCTTTTTCTTTTTATTCTGTTTTTAATTTTGGGTTTTTCAAAATGTTATTTGTATCATGAGCAGGTAAGTTTGGGACACCTTTTCCCTATGAATCACTGACATATTTTCTCATCTCATCAGAAAACAAGAATGTAAAACTTTTCATGCTACATACTCTTTTATCCATGGGCCAACATCATTTTAAAATAACAAAACACTCATTTTCCATCTGCATATTCAGTACCTAAACATTCATGCATGAATAACACCAGAAGTCAGTACTTC
The DNA here is from genome assembly GCA_004026805.1 of Lasiurus borealis. NCBI lineage: Eukaryota > Metazoa > Chordata > Mammalia > Chiroptera > Vespertilionidae > Lasiurus > Lasiurus borealis. Next base: position 43,393 of record PVJN01012665.1, read on the forward strand.
AGATACTTGTCAGAAAATCAAACCAGGCATTTATTCTGTTCCAAACCTTGCTGGCACCTCAGCAAGGCCATCTGATAGCTGTGAAAATAGCTAATGAATATGTTAAATATTCCCCCAGATCCTTTGAATTCTATCTCCATATTATCAGGAAACACCATGCCTCGACCCTATTACTTATCCTATCTAATAAAAGAGTAATAGGCAAATTAACCATCACTCTTCTATACCCACAAGCCATGCCCACAAGCCACGCCTATAAGCCAATCAGGAGCAAGTATGCAAATTAATCCCAACCAAGATGGCTACAGCCACAGAGCAAGAAGGAGGGAGGTTTGGGTTTCCCCGGCAATGAAGGAAGCCAAGCTTTCCACACACCCTGGCAGGCCTAGGCCTCCACTTAAGGCTACAAAGTTTCAATTATAGAAGATAAATAAATCCCAACAAAAATGGCGGCAGCCACGGAGCTGGAGAGAGCAGGAGGCTAGGGTTGCATCTGGTGATGGAGGAATCCAAGCTTCTGCAGTCCTGGTCTGTCTTGGCCTCCTCTTAAGGATACAAAGTTTCAATTATAGAAGATAAATAAATCCCAACAGAAATGTCTGCTGCTACAGAACGAGCAGGAGGCTTGGCTCCATTCCAGGTTACAAAGTTTCAATTGCAGAAGATAAATAAATCCCAGATACCAGGGCCTCCACTTGGGTAGCTGGGGGGCATGGGCAGCCTGCAAACCACCAGTGATCCAGGACACTCTTCAGGGCAAACCAGCTGGCCCCCACCCATGTACCAGGTCTCTATCCTATCTAATAAAAGAGTAATATGCAGATTGACCATCACTCCAACACACAAGATGGCTGCCCCCATGTGGTCAAAGATCCTGCTCCCATGTGGACACAAGATGGCCATCACATGATAGCCAGCAGGGGAGGGCAGTTAGAGGGGACCAGGCTGGTAGAGGAGAGCAGTTGGGGGCGACTGGGCCTGCAGGGAAGGGCAGTTAGGGGCAAACAGGCTCGCAGGGGAGCAGTTAGGCATCAATCAGGCTGGCAGGGGGAGTTATAAGGGGGTGATCAGGCTGGCAGGCAGAAGCAGTTAAGGTCAATCAGGAAGGCAGGCAGGTGAGCAGTTGGGAGCCAGCAGTCCTGAATTGTGAGAGTGATGTCCCTTGAGGCATCCCAGATTGGAGACCGTGCAGGCTGGGCAGAGGGAAACACCCCCCCCCCGCACGAATTTCATGCACCGGGCCTCTAATCTACACTAATAAAAGAGAAAGATGCAAATTGATCGTACCTTTGCGACACCCACCAGCCAATCAGGAATGAGTATGCAAAATAATCCAATAAATATGGCAGGTTAATTTGCATACCCAGGCACCTGCAGGCATTTCACACTGCCTCAGCATGGGAAGGTGAAAAGGTGGCTCCAGCTGGGACAGGTTTGGCTCAGTGGATAGACTATCAGTTTGTGGACTGGAAGGTCCCAGGTTTGATTCTGGTCAAGGGTATGTACCTTGGTTGTGGGCACATTTCCAGTGGGGGGCGTGCAAGACGCAGCTGATCGATGTCTCTCTCTCACCAATGTTTCTAGCTCTCTATCCCTCTCTCTTCATCTCTGCGAAAAATCAATAAAATATATTAAAAAAAAAAAAAAAGAAAAGGAAAGAAAAGGCGGCTCCAGTTGGAATGAAGGTAATGCCAGCAGCCAGGGGAAGGAAGACCCATTCTTGCACAAATCTTCGTGCATGGAGCTTCTAGTAATTAAATACCATGCCACTGGCTTTCTAAATAGAATTACAATAAAAGAAACAATCATTTGAAAAAAAATATTTCTGGATCGTCTACAAAATTATAGTCAAAGACATGTGCATTAAGTTACTTATATAAAGATATATCTACTAAATTCTCCTACTGGAGGGTACCAGAGAAACATAAATGTTGCCTTTTATTGAAGCCAGGACTCCATACCCTCACATATTCCCTTTGGCTCTGACTTCTAGAAAGCTCAGGTTCGAGTTAGACCTATACTCTGAGTTCTTAACACATAAGTACCCAATGAATACACTCAGGTTTCCTCCCAGCTAGCTCAGCAAAATCTCTCCCACCTCCCTACTCCTCAGTGCTTCTCCAGGGGAGGTCTTTGTCTTTCTCCCCTGTACCCCCAAACTACATCCTTCCTATATCTGGAAATCATTTCATGAAGGGTAATGAGAAATATACTGATGGAACTAGGTTGTATATGTGATCAGTGTCTTTTCCACCATCTGTTTAGTATGCATTTTGGCACTGCAGGCTGTATTTTTGTGTAAACACTGTTTTTGTTTTGCGGAAACAGCTAGCTACGGAGAATAGTGCTGCAGGTTCTATGTGGTTAAAGCAGCCCTTTTCTGTTTATTCTGTTCTGACCCTGTTTATTAGTTCCCCTCTAAAACAAGAATCCAATTCTGCATTTCTTGCTCCCTTGTAAGAACATCCCTCTCTCCCCAATGGAGCAGCAATTAATTAATCCTACACCTCTCCTTTCTTTCCTTTATCTTCTTAATTCGAAACACTTTAAGGCAGGTGCTAGATTGTACCTGCACTGGATTGTAAATACACTTGGTTGGTAGCACATAGGGTAAGTGAACACCTAATTGTCTGTTTTCTATCATCATCATGGTTAACCTGAAGAAGTGCTATTTCAGGTGATGTTTAAATCCTGTGAGCACAGGGCTTCAAGAGACCCCTGCCTTGTCCGGCACAACAATGTCTAGGCAGCGGAGCACTGCTTGGATTTGCATGGTGGGACAGCATGAGGAGGGAGAGAGGATTCAGGCATTTTGTTTTTCACCTTTGAACTGTGCTGATAAATAGCCTCGTTTCACTTGGAGGGTCTCTCTGTCTGGCTCCAGATAGCAACCCCAAACAGAAGACCTCCCCTCCCCGCCTTCCTCTTCTCCCTCGGATGTCCAAAAACTCAATTCTGATTATGTCAGCCTGTAACTATTTCTGGGATGTGTCCCTTCCTTCTCATTCCCCCCCCAAGTCCAGTCTTAGCTGAGGCCCTATGATTTCTCCTGGGTTATTGCAGCTGCTTCAGACCTCATTTCCCCCTGCAATGCGCCAAAACCCATTCTCACACCGCTGTGCTTCTGAGGATGCACAGACTCCAGGTACATCCGTCCTGCCCGTCCCTTTCCTCTGTACTCTTCTCGGCAAACCCCCCAGTTACCTGCAGGCCTCCAGCACACACCAGGCAGTTCTGCCCTCTGGCAGGTTCACCGCACCAGGCGGGGCATTGCCTCCTCCAGGAAGCCCTCCCAGGCTCCCTCCCCCACTCTCAAGAAGACGGGTCTGCAATGTCCCTTTCTGCTCCCTCAGCCTTCTCCGTGCTGCTGCCACCATCTCCTCCTGCCCTTGGCCCCCTCCGCAGGTGTGTGCCCATTTTGGGGAGGCGCCTGTGTCACAATCATCTTTGTAGGCCCGGCCCAGCCCACCAGCAAGCAGTGCCTCCTAAAAACCTGGAAAACCTGTCTCTGCAAAGTTGCCGGGAGCCCGGCCCTGGGGCGGCTTTCATCCCCGGGCGGAGAGGGGCACGTGCTCTGGGCCCGGACGCGGTGACCGTGGAGGAGCCTGCATGGCACGGGCAGCCGCTGCCGGTCCCAGCCAGGCCTCCAGGCCCGGGAGGGTCATGGCAGGGGATCGCCGGGCGGGGGCGCTCGCGGGCCTGCGGCTCCAGCCGGCGCGCGCTCCGGGTCCCGGCCGCCGCACGCAGCGCGCCGTGGCCAGGGCGCATGCGTGCGGTCGTCATGACAACGTCGCCGCCGCCGGCCGCCGAGGGAGAGGAGGAGGAGGAGGAGGAGCATGCAGCCGGGCTCGGGCTCGGAGAAGCCCCCGTGGCCCGAGAACCTCTACGCAGCTCCGCCCCCCACCCAGATCCCTAATTCCTTTTGGGGCCGGAGCCAGGCCTTCGGTAGCAATGAGAAACGGGGTGTCCTTGGTCGCCCCAAACGCGCAAGGAGCGTGTGGGAGCCCGGGCTGCGGGGCGGCACCTGCCGATCACGCTGAGCAGGCTCCGCGGGGAGGGGGCGGAGAAGGGGTGCTGGAGGGGGAGGAGGTGGGGTAAAGGGGTGAAGCTGGGAAAGGGAATGGGGGTGTGTGTGGCGGGAGCGTGCCTCGGGAGCCCCAGCGGTGGCGGGAGCTTTGGGGCACCACCGAACGCAAGCGGGAGGGGACCCCTCTGTCTCTGCGGCGCGTCTGCCCTGCGCGGGAGAGGTTTTCCTGGAGGCAGGTGTTCCTGTGGGTCTGTGGCTCTGCCTTTAGGGTCTCCCGGAGGGTGACCGGGTGCACTCCTCAGGGCCCCTTTTTGTGGGAGCTCCAAGGCAGGCAGGGGTGGTGAAGAGCTGCTTTCGGTGATGCTGGCCGCAGCTCAGTGTCAGGAAGAAGCAACAGAGCTGGGTTCCATGCAAGAGGCCATCAGCTTGCATCGTGCATGGAGAGGGTGTCGGAGCTGCTGAAGGGACTCGGTGATCTCTCAGATCCCTTTTGCATGTAGCTTCTCTGTGGAAACTGTCTTTATAAGAAGCCATGAATAAGAAACCTAGAGCTGCCTTAACCCAGGGTCGCGGGGGTAGGGAAAGAAACTTTGTAATTATCAGTTTGATTCTATACTCTGCCTTTATGAACTGCACCAGTTTGGACAAAACATTTAATTTCTCTGGCATTGTTTTCCGCAGCTCCCAGGCCCGGCACATATAGAGGTTAGTTCCCCTTTTATGTCACTTCCCAGTTAGTGCCTGCCCACCCTCCCTCCGAGGGCGCTTCTGTGCACCTCGCTCTCCAAACAGCATTTGTATTCTCTCTGGTTCCTAATTTCTGTTTCTCTCCTCTCTTTTTCTTTTTGGTAATTCTGTCTCCTTTTCTTCCCCACCTGACTCTATACACACACACATTCCTATCTTTGGAAGAAAGGCAGTTTGGGGAGAGGGAGGGGCTCTGGAGTAGTTAATGCGTGATGAAGGGTAATGATAATGCATTTATTTCTCAAAAGCTCCAGAACCTATTTTCAGCCTCCGGCAACTTTATAACAATCTGTGTGTAGAAAATTCACAGAAAGTTAATGATTTTATATTGCATAAACTCAAAGGAGCGGATGAAGAAATCCAAAAGGGGTAAGGAAGAAAAATACTTGATTGTATCAATAATATTCTGTGATATTCATCTGTGTGAAAATCCTAGAATACTGAGTGATTTCAAAGCTATTTGCAGGTGCTTGGTGAAATGGACATATCTTTTGGTTCAGAGTATAGTTGACTGTAACCTTAGTAGGTCTTGGAGGCAGTGGGATATACTGAGAAGGACACTTAGACCAGCAATCTCCAACTCTGAGTCCCCAGGTTTTTCCTTAACTCCTATGTGCTGGTAGTTATACAAATCATTGAAATCTTCAATGTTATTATCTACCAAGTAGGGATGCTTTTGTGTGTGTGAGAGAAATTAGGTTATATAGTATATATTAAAGTGCTTAGCAAAATCTGTAGAATATATAATAGTTTTAAATGACTTGATGCAAATCTATATTGCCGTACATATTTGGTTCTGATAAGTGCTATCCATGATATTATTATTTACACACGAAGAATAAAATCCTCCTGTTTTGTTACTGACTTTATTTGTATTTTAACAGATCAGAAGGAATCACATTAAACCTGGCTGGTAACAATCACTCAATGCCAGTGGAAAGACTAACAAATGAAGATTTTCTAGTTATTGCTAAAACTTTAGAGATGAATCCATATATTAATGGTATGGTCCATATTTATACTAATAAAAGGGTAATATGCTAATTAGACCAGACATCTGACTTCCTTCCGAACAAAGCCATGGTGGTGGGGCCTGAGGCAGAGGCAATTAGGGGCCATCAGGCCAGCAGGGGAGAGCAATTAAGGGTGAGATCAGGCTGGCAAAGGTTTAAGGGTGATCAGGCTGGTAAGGGAGGGCCGATGGGGGTGACCAGGCTAGCAGGGGAGGATCACTGGGGGCAACCAGGCTGGCAGGGGAGGGCCATTGGGGGCATTAGGCAGGCAGGCAGGTGAGTGATTAGGAGCCAATGGTCCTGGATTGCGAGAGGGATGTCTAACTGTGAGTTTAGGCCCGATTCTGCAGGGCCTAAACTGGCAGTTGGTCATTTTCCAAGGGATCTTAGATTGGAGAGGGTGCAGGCTGGGCTGAGGGACGTCGCTCATGCACTAGTTTTGTGCAACGGGCCTCTAGTATTAATGTAATTATGGTCTCCTTAGGAATCTTTGCCCCTTCTTTTTAAAATTTTTTAAACAAAACAAAAATTTTAAGCAAATTTTCAAGATGGAGCTTTATTTTTAAAAATATATTTGTATTGATTTAAGAAAGGGAGAGAGAGAAATATCAGTGATAACAGAGAATCATTGATTGGCTGCCTCCTGCACACCCCCTACTGGGGGCTGAGGTGGCAACCGCGGGCATGTGCCCTTGACCAGAATTGAACCTGGGACTCTTCTGTCCACAAGTCAACTCTTTATCCACTGAGCCAAACTCGTTAGGTTGCCCCTGCTTTTATTTTCTTGCTTTAAGTATCCTATCTAATAAAAGAGTAATATGCAAATTGACCATACCTCCACTACAGTCACAAGCCCCACCCACCAGCTAATCAGGAGCAAGTATGCAAATTAACCCAACCAAGATGGCTGTAGCCACAGAGAGCACAGGTGGTTTGGGTTTCCCGGCAATGGAGGAAGCCAAGCTTTCCACCTGCCCTGGCAGGCCCAGGCCTCTGCTCAAGGCTACAAAGTTTCAATTATAGAAGATAAATAAACCCAACAAAAATGGTGGCAGCCACGAAGCTAGATAGAGCAGGAGGCATGAGTTGCCCCCTGGCTATGGGGAAGCCAAGCTTTCTGCCCACCCTGGCCTGCCTTGGCCTCCACTTAAGGCTACAAAAGTTTCAATTATAGAAGATAAGTAAATCTCAACAAAATGACTCTGGCCATGGAGCGAGCAGGAGGCTTGGCTCCGCTCAAGACTACAAAGTTTAGGTTGTAGAAGATAAATAAATCCCAGATACCAGGGCCTCCGCTTGAGTCACCAGGGGGTGTGGCCAGCCTACAAACCACCCAGGCCCCTCTCCCAGGCCACCCCATTCCCCAAGGGAACCCCCACCCTGATTTCGGACACCTTTCAGGGCAAATCAGCTGGCCCCCACCCATGCACCAGGCCACTATCCTACCTAATCCTATCTGATAAAAGAATAATATGCAAATTGACCATCACTCCAACACACATGATGGCTGCCCCCATGTGGACA
>PVJN01012666.1:0-44603 GCA_004026805.1 Lasiurus borealis
GCATCCTAAAACATGGATGACAGAATTCAACAAGGACCCCTTCAGATTGCTCTGGCCAGATAATTTGTGCCAATTCTAAGTTCAATAACCGCATACCAACTGCCTGATCGGGTTTATAAATGCTTGACAATTATGTGAAAACACATACAGACATCCTAGGAATAATGCAAACAGCCCATTTTGGGTTTGTTTTTTTTTTCTATTAGAAGGGAAGATGTTAATAGCAATGAACCTTTCGAAGACACTTGAATTCCTCAACCCGAGCATTTTACCTGCGAGCGTGAATGTATTCGTGACTCGCTACAAACAACTCCTACATTCGCCTGCAGACCCTGCTGCGGCCTTTCAGTGAGATGGTCAGCGGCTTACTTTCAGTGACATTTGGTAAAACCCTCCACCCGAGGTGCCGATCCCACGCATCGCCACGCTTTTCTGTCTGCAGCCGTGAAGGCCTTCTGGCGGATAACGAAGATGATTAACCGGCCGGAGCCTGTTAGAGATGGGCACTCCTTTGCAAATGTAACGGAGCCGCCTTCTCCGCTTCAGAGATGGATGGGTTTTGACCAATCACCTCCGCCAGCCTTGCAGAGAGACGCGGCCGCGTGAGGCGGGAGCCATTAGGCCATACATTTATTCTGCAGCCAATTAACCTTTTGTCAGAAAACGGTCGGTGCCGAGAGGTCCCGGCGGTGGCGGGGGTCACCTCCACGGGCACGCGTGTCAGCCATGCGGCGGTGACAGGTCTGCAGGCAGGAGGGACGGGCCAGGCCAGGCCACCCCCTCTGCTCTTAGGGACGGCGCTTCTATTGCCAGTGCCCGCGGGAGGGGTCTGGGGGGTATGTGGCCGTGACCCTCCGTGCCTGCCCCCAGTTCTCAGGCAGAGAGGGCCGGGCACCAGGACCGCCGCTCTCTCCTGCAGCCGGAACCGAACTGTCCGTCCAGGCGGCCAGCCGGCCGGGGGCTCCCTCCGAGGCTGGCCCGCTCCTCGCCTCGCCGGCCACGCGTGTGCGCCGGGCCTGGTCCCCCCGCGGCCAGCGGCAGGGCCCCCACTTACCTTCCAGGCTATCTTGTTCCCTTTCGAGTCGTGCTCCAGGGCGATGGGGAAGTCCCCGCGCTCGTAGAACTTCCGAAAGGCCGTGGGCTTGGTGGGTCTCTCTTTGAACGCCCCTGCGGCGGGCGGGCCCTTCACCTGGGAGAGAAGAGCAGGAACCCGGTTGGAGAGGAACCCGGGCACGCACGGGGGGGTGGGGGTAGGGGGGACCGGGATTCTGAGGGACCACGCTGCGGAAAGAATTCTGGGAGGTGAAGTCCGGAGGACGAGCAGTGGACAAGCAAACCCTCGCTGCGACGGGCAGCAGTGTTTTAACGCCGCCATCAAGTGTCCACTTGGTTTCCGGCTGCCGGAGAGAGAGAGCATGCCCAGAAAAGGTCACTTTGAGACATTGCCTTCTACCGGCGGTTCTCAACCTGTGGGTCTCAAACAGCCAGCAGGGTCTCCTAAGACCATCAGAAAACACAGAGATTTACATGAAGATTCATAACAGTAGCAGATTACCGTTATGAAGTAGCCACAAAAATAATTTTATGGTTGGGGGTCACCACCACATAAAGAACTGTATTGAAGGATAGTGGCATGAACATTAGCTTTTGTTCATTTTTTTAAATAAAGGCATTTAAGTTCAGAGTGTTTTAACTTCCAGTGCCCTACCAATGGCAACAGGGAGACTGGCTAATCTTCTGCAGCTGTTCTCTCCCTGCCTCTCTAGAGAATATATATATATATATATATTTTTTTCTGTTCTAAATACAAATGGATCCACCACCCTTATAGGAGGACATCAGACTTTTTTTTTTTTTTTTAATATATTCTACACAATCCATCCCAGCCTCCCAGGTAATCCTCAAAGCCCGCACCCAGAAAGATCTGGTGAACAATAACTGACCCCTGGAAACGTAATGAGGACAGTGTTGGCGGACATCACGCAGAAGGAGGGGACTTGGCTAAAACGCCTTTAAACACAAGCGCAACTCCAGGGAGGGGTCCCCCTCTGCACGCCCCCGGGGTTTGCAGACCCGCTCCTGGACGTAGACTGTATTTAATGGCTCCGGAACTTCCCTCTAATTTATTATTATTAAAAATGCAGGCCAAGGAAGGAACCATAAATCAAACTGGGTTTGCGGAGAAATGCAATTAGGGCCTGCCCGCGCGGCGGGGGCCGCCCATAAACCAATTAGGAGGAGTGGATGGCGCAGCAGAATGCTTTTAATAAAAGCTAATGCCCTGGGGAGTCCAGATGCCCGAGGTCTGGGCACGCGCATTGAGGGAGCGTCCGTGCGGGGAAGGGAGGCGGGGCCCGGGTCCCGGTCTGTCCGAAGGTCACGGGGCTCATCCTGATTAGCAGGAAGGAGTTTCTGGCTCTGGAGCATCCTTTACCGTGGAGTTTGAAATTCTCCTTCTCAGCCGCTTTTTTTTTTTTCCCCTCTAATTCATTATTATTATGCGTCGAGCTGCAGCTGCTGAGAACAAACCACCACAAAAACCACCTTCTCCCTTCAGGCGGGAAATCCACAGTTGGCCCACCGGCTACGGGTGAGGCCATGCGATGCACGTTCACTCATTTCCTGTTTCCATCCCTGGCCACCTGACACTTGGAGTCATGAAAAAGTGTTGGTGACGCTTCTGATGAGCGCGAGCCGCATCGTCTCTGAGCCTCCCGGGTCCCGGGATGAGGCCTCGGGACCGGCCCGTGGGTGGCCATCAGGCCGGGCTTCCGAGGAAGACCCCCTCCCGTCCAGGGTCCGCCCCGTTGGCCGGCCGCGATGGTTCTACTCCATCCCGACTCCTGCCAGACCCGTGGGCACCAAATGGTCAGGAAATCGCTTGCCAAATAATTACCCTAAGGCAGTGGTTCTCCACCTTCCTAAGGCCATGTCCCTTGCATACAGTTCCTCGTGGGGTGGTGATCCCCAACCATGAAAGTTTGCTACTGTTATGCATCGTGATGTAAATACAGTGGTACCTCGAGATACGAGTTTAATGTGTTCCGTCACCTTGAGGCGTGGGAAACTATGAGACGCTCGCGTCGCGGTAAACCGGTGGGTCGTGTGCAGCCGGCCGATCCGCACGATGACTCCTATCTCAAATGTTGCTCGTATTTCAAAGCAAAAATCGCTCGCTCGACAGCTCGTATCTCAAACATCTCGTAGGTTAGGGCACTTGTATCTCGAGGTACCACTGTATCTGCATTTTCCGATGGTCTTAGGCGACCCCTGTGAAAGGGTCCCTCGACCCCCCAAAGGGGTCGCGACCCACAGGTTGAGAACCGCTGCCCTTAGGGAACCTGAGTATGATGAGTATGATACGGGTGGAGGCAATGGCAGCTCATCCAGCCAGGTAGCTACTCCAGGCAACGTTAACGACAGAACCACGGGACGACAGGACAGGGCACCGCGACAGCCGCGTTCCTATTAGCAGCAGCCAGCGAAGATAACAGGAGCGCACATGAACATTTCTGCGGGTAAACATTCCATAAACACAGATCACCGTGGGGCCCTTACAAGTCAAAGCCCCACGGGTAACAGCGAGCCGCAGAGAAAACCCACGGGAGGTGGGTGACCGGTTTCAGGAGGGACTGTCCCCTGAAGAGGCAGCAGGACAATGCGGAGACAGGATGATGCCTCTGAACCTCACACGCAGGAGATGGCCGGGGCCGTGCGCTCGGGGGCGGGGGTGGAAAATGACAGGGAAAATAGCTGCGGGTCGCTGTCCGCCGTCTACAAACGGTACTGGTTTCAGCAACACTGACGCGGAGGTCGAAGCTCAGAGACAGACATCCCCTGGCCTGGCAGACGCCACAGAGCTAGTGCCGAGCGGGGAGGAGGTCCAGGGGAGCACCGGGGCCCGGGCCTGGGCCGGGAACACGCTGGGTGCCCAGGAAGCCAGGTGAGGACCAGGTGGGCAGACGCTGACGGCAAAACGTCGCCTCCACGCCGCTCCCCGCTCAGAACCGCGGGGCTGGCCGTGTTTACCGCCCTTCTAAGTGCCTGAGGCACCTGACCCACCTGCTCGGCTGACCTCTCGGCCACGGCGCTGCGGTGGCGGTCATGAGCAGCGGCCACCTTGCTCCCACGGCACGGGTGCAAGAACACAGCTGGCCTCACAGCTGGGACAGGAAGCCCTCGATCCCGAAATGGAAAATTCTGGAAGCCCGCCTTTTCCCATAAACCCACCTGGCCCCCAGCTTATTCCAGCAGCTGAGCGGAGCCTGAACCTCGCCAGTTAGACAGCCTTCCCTTCCTCTCCACTGCCTCCCCCGGCGCTCAAGCACAAGCTTAACGAAATCTGTCTGGAAATTTCTCTGGGATTCTCTCTCGACTTCTGTCTCAGGGAACCCATGAACTCCAACATTGGCAGCAATCTGAGCCCCAATCCCTCTGCCTCTGTAGAAAAGGAGCTTTGTCGCTGGGGGTGGGAAAATCGAAACAGGAAATGGCTAAGGCACATCGCTGATGGAACGAGGAGAGAGCTAAGGGCACCGATTCCATCGTGGAGGCCCCAGCCTCCTGGGGTCACCTCCTAAGCCCAGTGACCTCCCCGAGGCCCCCCTCCCCACAGCACCAGCACTTCTGGAGATGAGCTTTGGGGGGACACCCTAGCATCTCCCTTTTGTCTGGTTTGGATTACTCTCTAACACAGTGGTTCTCAACCTGTGGGTCGCGACCCCTTGGGGGGTCAAAGGAAATTTTCACAGGAGTCGCCTAAGACCGTCGGAAAACACAGGTATTTACATTATAATTCATAACAATAGCAGAATTACAGTGATGAAGTATGGTTGGGGGTCACCACCACATGAGGAGCTGTGTTAAAGGGTCGCGGCCTTAGGAAGGTTGAGAACCGCTGCTCTAACAAACGAGCGTGACGTCTCCTCGCTTCAGTCACAAACGCCACATGCAGACGTTCCTGGACGCGTGTTTATCTGCTTCCCAAATGGACAGCAATCGGTAGGACCTTTTTACACGGAACGATATTAACCATCAGCGGCACCTGCGGCCAGTATCTCCCCGTCTCTGTTTCCCGCGTGTATTTGTGTAGCATGGGAAGGTTTTGAATTATCGGTAGAAACGTCTTTTGTCTCTTCGCCTCCAGCTTTATCTTCTCTGGGCCATGCCTCTGTCGGCCGCGCGATGAATATTCCAACAGACTAATTAAATCATATCTCCCATCGACCTGAAGCCCATAAATTATTTCCCGCGGACGCGCTGCCCACAGACATGCGCCAGCTGACTGAGACCTCTGCGGTCACTCCGCTGCGGGCAGCCCGAGCATCACTCCTACCTGAGCCGCGGCTGTCTCGGCCCTGCCCTGCTCTCCGGTGGCCAGGATGTGGCTGTCCCACCAACGTGTCCTTCCCCCTCGCCCCTCGCTGCTTTCTCCGAAAGAGCTCACCGCCCTCAACACTCAGCACCAACCTCAGCTCTTCTAAGAAGCCTTTCCTCACAACCATCACCCCACCCTGCTTCCCAGTCAGCTGGGAACGCCTGCAGGACAGACAATTGGCAGACTGGCCATTCAATCCAATCCGTATGGAGATTATTGGGGGTGAGAGGAGGAGTCCTAGGCCAGTGGTCGGCAAACTCATCAGCTCACAGAGCCAAATACCAATAGCACAGTGATTGGAATTCCTTTGGAGAGCCACATTTTTTAAACTGAAACTTCTTCTAACACCACTTCTTCAACATAGACTCGCCCAGGCCGTGGTATCTGTGGAAGAGCCACACTCAAGGGCCCAAAGAGCCGTCTGCGGCTCTCGAGCCACAGTTTGCCGACCACGGTCCTAGTATATTGATGAAGCTTCTCTGTAACTGAAATAGAGGGCAAAATCTGTGGAAACTGGGGCCTGCCGGCCTGGCTCAGTGGTTGAGTGTCAGCCTATGAACCAGAAGGTCACGGTTCAACCCCCAGTGAGGGCACAGGCCCAGGCTGTGGACTCGGTCTCCAGTGTGGGGCCTGCAGGAGGTAGCCGATCCATGATTCTCTCTCATCCTTGATGTTTCTATCTCTCGCTCTCTCCCTTCCTCTCTAAAATCAATTAAAAAATATTTTTAAAAAATCTATGGAAATTGGTAAACTTTTCCAGAGAGAGAGAATAGGATGAAAAAAAAAAAAAAAGTCTGAGAACCCGGGCCGTTACCTGGAGATTGAACAGCACGTGGGCTCTGTGGGGAATGGGATTGATGGCAAGAGAACGGGGGAAGGACGGAGTCAGAGAAATCAGCGAGCGACAGGGACACTTTTAAAGCACCAAGCACAGAGGTCAATGAGGAAGAGGACCGGGAGGCCTCTGGAAATGCAGAGAGCTGGAGAGGCACGCCGGGGCGAACGCCCGCCCACTGTTCCCTGGGGAGTGAGTGGGAGAGGGGACCCTGACCGCGACAGCGCAGCCCCGGGTCAGCTGTGCCATTGCAGATGGCTGCCCGCAGTCCAGGGCAGCCCGCAAGCCTCGGTCCTGCAGGCAGTGTCGCCCCAGGGCTCCGAGGCAGGTGCCGGGCTCGGGGACGCCTATAAATTCTCGGCTGCGGGAGGAGAGGGAAGATGGACATGGACGTTCTTCTTTTCCCGCACAAACCAGAGGCGACAATCAAACGCTACAGAGGAGAGCGGGAGCTGCGGAGGGCTCCCTTCACCCTGCTCCCTCCCCGCAGTGGGCAGAGGACAGCGGCATGGAGTGCCCGGTGATGCCCGCTGGCACCCACGAGTCACGCAGAGCCAGTTGAGACCGCGCTGTTAGCCTCTGTTTTTTTTTTTTGTTTTTTTTTTTTAATATATTTTATTGATTTTTTTACAGAGAGGAAGGGAGAGGGATAGAGAGTCAGAAACATCGATGAGAGAGAGACATCGATCAGCCGCCTCCTGCATGCCCTCCACTGGGGATGTGCCCGCAACCAGGACACATGCCCTTGACCGGAATCGAACCCGGGACCTTTCAGTCCGCAGGCCGACACTCTGTCCACTGAGCCACACCGGTTTGGGCTGTTGGCCTCTGTTTTGTGAGAGCTGACAAGACGCCCGAGCAAGGGGCCAGCCAGAGGGGCTACGCGCGGTCACACTCCCGGGACAGGTGGCAGAGGGGAGTGTCAGGGGCGAGATTGGCAGGGGTGCGGGCCCCTCACACGCCTGGCGTTCGGAGCACGGCAGACCCTTTGTACCCGAACACGCCCCTCCTCTGTCTCGGGGCCAAGTGACTTCTGTCTGGAAAACGCGAGCGAAAACGTTATTTTTTTGTCTGTGGGAAGAGACTATTACCGTCCGCGTTTTACATATCATGAATATTTTAATAGGAATTTTTAAAATCCTGGTGTCTAACGATGCAAACCGGTACTCTGCGGCGGGCGCTCGCTGTTTAATGGAAAACAATGTTTGGGACGGACTCCAATAAAAGATATTTATATTGGTGGAAAAAAAAAAAAAAGACTCGTGCGCCTGAGGTCTACCGGCTCCTTCTCAATTACTCCGAGAGTTCACGCAGTTCACCGAGACGTTCAACCCGCCGGTTACGCCGTTTAGAGTCTGGTAGGCGCGCAAAGGAATTAATGTGCTGAGACGTGGAGGTGATCATCCGCGCAGAGCCCACGTCTGACAGCCTCGCTGGAAGGTAACATCATAGGAAATACCAGATCACCGGGCGACCAGGCTGGGGTCTCTCCCCCACAGCTCATTCAACCTTAAAGGGAAAGTTAAGGATTTATCTGAATAGTGTGTTGTCTGTCCTTTGTCGAGATATCGAGGCATCATACACGAGGCAGGTGGAATATGTTAATATGTTTTTATTTACTACATATGTGTGTGTGTGTGTGTGTGTGTGTGTGTGTGTGCATATATACACATATTCCTTGGAATCTAGCAAATGCTGAATCTCAAAAGCTCCAAGGAGTTCCCGTGCGAATCTCTCTCTCTCTCCCTTTGTATTCTAAAATCATGCGCATTCAATAAGGTTAATAAAGAAAATCATGAGCTTCGTTTGCTGTAACGTCAGGAGAAAAATTAGCCGCCAAAAGCGAGCTGTCGTGTGGGCAGAAGGAGGAGATATAACACGGTGAGTGCTGAGAGAGGGCATTGAGGGACTCAAAAACACCGCAAAGAAAGATTAGCTCTGGAGAGGCAGGGCCCACGAGGGCCGACGCTGGTCCTTATTTGCCAAAAATGGGTATAAACCAGGCCTGCTTACAGCAACAGGCCTTTCAGAGCCGTTTGGCAGCGGGGAAGCGGGAGAGAGAGACCACCACAGTGAGTGCCAGATGAACAAACAACATTTGCCACCTCCTCTCTCTCTGAAAGCAGAGTGAGTTTCGGACCAGGGGCCCCAGAATTCCACCCTCTGCCAAGACCCAGGAGCCGCTCCCCCTGCCAGTCCCGGGAGAGCCGGCACGCCGTGCTGAGGACGACAGCGGGAGGGACCCCGCACGGCATCGGAGCCAAGACGCCAGAGACCACCATCGCCGGGAGGCCTGCAGAGGTGGACGCGGTGACAGCTACTTTGCCAACAAGTTTAAGAACTTGAAGCCACCACTTCTTTTAAAGAAAAAAAAAAAAAACACGCATAGAAACGGAAGGACGGTGACAGAGAAGGGACGGTGTGAGGGGAAGCCGAGCTGATTGAACTCGGAGAACAAGTAGAATGAAAACTTTCAGATGATGAGGATGAAGCGGGGAGAAGCAAAGGGGAAAAAGGGACCATTTAGGAGTACAAAGAGGACCCAGCTGATTGAAATGAGGAGAAGGGAGGATGTGAAGGAACAAGAAAGGCCGTCCACGGGAGAGCTAACGTATGCACGGCCGAAGCTCACAGAGGAAGCACAAAAGAATAAGAAAAACATCAAATATGGAAAATTATGCTTAAAAAAAAACACCTTTTTTTTGAAGCATAAGAACTACTTACCTGAAATAAAGATAGAAACTCCGGGAAGCGTTCTGAAGAAATTAACTCTTTGATCCAGAGGGAAATAAAGCCAAGCCCATCCCGGAAACACGTATTCGTTAAGTGTGTCAGAATGAGAAAGTAAAAATGGCCTTTATAAAGCTCAGAAACGAGACTGAGTCCCTGGCAGGCATCAGGCTGGCTCCATGCCCTCGCCTGCTCACAGTTTGTGGCAGGAGGCGTGCAGACCCACCTAGCGGGGCCGCCAGGAAGGTAAGCCACCACACAGACTTCCCGGGAGCCGCCCTCCACATGTAAAGTCTACACGTAAGTTGTTTCTGCAGATCAAGCATTCAAAGGCCGTGGTTCCTCTACACCAGCGGTTCTCAACCTTCCTAACGCCTCGACCCTTTAAGACGGCTCCTCATGGGGTGGTGACCCCAAACCATAAAATGATTTCCGTAGCTACTTCATTACTGTCATCTTGCTACTGTGGTGAACTGTCATGTAAATATCTGATAGGCAGGATGTGTTTTCATGGTTACAAATTGAACATCATTAAAGCATAGGGATTCATCACAAAAACAATATATAATTATATACAACATATAATTATATACGAGTTTAACTTGTTCCGTAACCTTGAGGCGTGGGAAACTATGAGACGCTCGAGTCGCGGTAAACGGGTGGGTCGTGTGCAGCCGGCCGATCCGCGCGATGACTCCTATCTCAACTGTTGCTCGTATTTCAAAGCAAAAATCGCTCGCTCGATGGCTCGTATCTCAAAAAATCTCATATGTCAGGGCACTCGTATCTCGAGGAACCACTGTATTGTGAAATATTTATTTCTCATTACAAATAAATGAAATGTTGTATTGAATTGTGGTGTAGCATGGGCAACATTCTTCATATAACAATAGTAAACTACATTGCTACACCGAGGAGTGCTGTGTTGGTTCCTAAGACCATGGGAAATAAGTGTTTTTCAATAGTCTTAGGCAACCCCTGTGAAAGGGTCATTCGACCCCCAAAGGGGTCGAAACCCACAGGTTGAGAACCTCTGCCCAAAACCCTTCAGGAAGCGCTAGGACAACCTTGGGATTCTCGGTGAGGGCTTGGGCTTTAGCATGTCAGCAAGAGACACCCACAGGCAAATGACGCAGCTGACACCACCCGGAGAGGGAGGAGGGGGGAGGTGGGGGCAAGATAGTTCGCCCTTTGCTGCCATCTGTTATCACTGGAGCCAACGGCACTCATTCAGAGCGTCCAACTCTATGTAACCAGCAAACACTAAGAAGGATGATCGTGACCAAAATCGGGCGATGCCACAGAGGGGGAAAGGGAAACCTGCCGGGATTTCATTGTCCCTATTAGAGAAGAGCCACTATAGAAAAACAGGAGGTAGTAGACGGTGTATGCAGTCACCATGGCAGACAGGGGCGCTGAAACAGAAGACACATGCATGCCCCTCTGCACGTCCCCGTGAGCAGAGGAGACAGAGCGCATCCTGATCCACCGGATGACCAACAGCGCCTGGCCCCGGGGACGTCAGGGCAGGGCGGGAGGAGCGGGAAGTGACCGGCCTGCTGGGGGGGTGTGAACCGAGAGCGCCTCCTTGGGAAGCTCTTGGCACGGCCCAGGGAAGGGGCATCCACCCCGCCACCGGGCGCGTGTGGTCCGAGCGTCGTGCTAATGCCACCTGACCGTGGCACGATCCCGGGGGAGAGACTACTGAGAACACGTGTGCTCAGTTACACTGACAGAGCTCTCCCTCCTCTTTACTGTGTGCTCCTCCTCTGGAAATGTCTCCCGACAATACACAGTGATATAAAACTGATGAATCTTGCCTTTTTATGAGAACTCTCTAGTCCAGCGGTTCTCAACCTGTGGGTCGCAACCCCAGTGGGGGTCGAACAACCAAAACACAGGGGTCGCCTAAAGCCATCAGAAAATACAGATATTTACATGATGATTCATTAACAGTAGCAAAATGACAGTGATGAAGTAGCAACGAAAATCATTTTGTGGTTGGGGGTCACAACATGAGGAGCTGTCTTAAAGGGTCACAGCATTAGGAAGGTTGAGAACCACTGCTCTAGTCAGACATACCCCCAAGTTTCAGAGGCGCAAGGGAGGTTGAAAGGCGGTCTTCCGGCCTCTCCCGGCTTCAGGCTGTCCTTTGACACGTGCGGGATCAGCCAGCGCAGGTCAGAGGGGAATGCTCTCAGGGACGTTTTCAGGAGCAGAAGCCACGGATGCCCCGAGCCTACGGAAGGCGGCAGGACGCATCCCGTGCGGGGCATCACGTGTGCGGTGCCCTGGAGAGAGGAACGCACGCGGCACCATTCTTAAAGGAAAGGACAGACAATCAATGAGCCCGGAGACTGATAGATGAGGGACGATGAAGAGCGTGAGCTGTGATGGGATGGCGAAGGAGAGGAAACGTTACAAAGGATACAGGTACCTGACTTGTTACAAAGCCATGGAGCATTCCACGGGGGAATTCACGCTTCAACTCTAGTGGAATCTAGTGGAGCACCTGCGGAGGCTGGGGGCATGCATGTCTGTGCTGTTTAATTAGAATGAGGTAAATATCTAGATAGATAGATGGATAGATAGATAGATAGATAGGTATACAGATACACAGATATATAGATGGACAGATATATAGATATATAGGTATATGGGTATATTTCCACCCCAGTCGCTGTGGTAACATCATTGCTAACTCAGAAGTATTTAGCTCATGCCAAAATGAACCAAAGGAAACAAGTATTTTTTACAATCATGTTAGATCTAAAAACAGTTAAACATCATTTAGATCAGTGGTTCTCAACCTGTGGGTCTCGACCTGTTTTCTGATGGTCTCAGGCTCTACAGCAGTGACCCACAGGTTGAGAACCGCTAGCAGGGTTGCCTAAGACCACCGGAAAACACAGATATTTACATGACGATTCACCACAACACGAAGAGCTGTATTAAATGGTCGCGGCATTAGAAAGGTTGAGAACCGCTGATTTAGATGTACATACTTCTCTACGTAAACAAATAATATAAAAGCAGAATTGCTTTCCGCAGATAAGACAGAATTGCCGACTGTTCTAGATCCAGCTCCAGTACCAGTGATTGACATTGGGGAACTGTAGGCCACCCACGCCACAGGCTGACTTCCTGTTCAGAGAGAAATGCGGGTTTGGAGGACCTGGCTCGACTCCTCCTGAGTTACAATCCAGCTCTTTCTAAAATACTTCCGAGCGAGGTCCACGTGCCCCTGCACTCAGCCTGGCCAATCATTTTGGCACAGTGCCTCACCCGGGTTACACAAGGCAACGTAGTTAATGCAAATTCGCCGGAAATTCCCCTGGAGGAAGTCCGAGAGACTTAGGAGAACAGTTCAAATTCCTGTCCGAGGTCATATGGAAGGAGAAAGTAGTTCCTGTATATTAATGTAGGGCATTCGTATGACTTGAAATGAGCCTACTGAATGTTCAAGTAGCTGAGTAACAAGACGTAAGAACCCTCATTCTATCGGGAGAGGAAAAGGGGGTTCGAGACCCGCTGTACTAGGTTGCTCCCAGGTGTTGCGGGTTTAACTCTCAGCCCATAGTTATTTAGATAATCAGGCCCTTTCCTCATCTCTGTTCCCCTAAATAAATATGGTCCCCATGTAAAAAGAAAACAAAAACAAACTCGTCCTATAGCTTCCTCAGGAATAATTTGAGACAAAAGATATTCCTTTTATCTCTATGAAGAAAAAGACGCTCCTTAGTGCAACTGATACCCTGAAAATCAACACGATTGTGGATTTTTATGGTAATCTTTGTCTTTTTTTCCCAGGGTTGTTAGTTTTCTATAAATAATAGGTACGCTCAAATATTTGATGTTCCAATACAGTTACGTATAAAAGGAAGTAAGAGGCGTTTACATAGTGAGCCCTCAAAACATGTACACACACTTTCACAGCTGGTAGCTCAGCCGATTTTATTTCTTCATCCAGACTAAGCTTTGAACAAAGGAAATTCTTCCCAAAATGCTATTGGATGTTTGCAAACAGAGTTGACGTAGAAATGCTGCCTTTATAATGATTCAAAATGTGTATATGTTTTTCGGAGTGAAGCGGACCCCAGAAATGTATACACACTTTCACAGCTGAGAACTCGCTGAATGTTCACTCTTTTTCGGCGAAATAATGGGTGATTTGAAATAACGGGTGAAGCCAGTCGAAGCTTTGAACAAAGAAAACGTCCCCATTAGACTTTTATATGAGGAGACATAAACAATAGAGTCTACCGAACAAAGCCGGCAACAGTTGAGCAACTGAGGGCTCACAAATAACGAAGCAAATGATTCTTTTTTTTTTTAATTTTGTTTATTACTGTATTACATGTTGAAATGATTCTTGAGAGTCCACGTTATGAATGGTGCCTGGACCACAACAGTCCTCAGGTTAAAAACAGGCATTAACAACAAAAAAAAATGATTCCTTTCTGTTGAATTTTTTACAATTTTGAAAATGAACTGTATGTTCATCAACACCGACTTTATAATCATTCAAAGTATGTATGTAATTTGGGGAACACCCTATATATTTCATCAAAACTGTTACCTAGTGTGATTGGAACTACTGTTTCCCAGAAAGTAAGACATCCCCCCAAAATAAGACCTCCATTCAGTTTTGCCTCTCGCTGTAATATAAGGCATCCCCCCCAAAATAAGACCTCCCCGATCATAAGGCCTCCCCCGAACATCAGGCCTCCCCGGAATAGAAGGCCCCCGAAGCTACCATTAAGGCGTCTGACTCCCAATTTAAAGAGACCTCGCCCTGCCTGAACAGCTCCGGCTGCGCTGCGGCCCATCAGTGAGCTGGTTTGTGATGACAACGACTACCATACCGTAGACAGGTCATCCATTTCCTTTTTGTTGTTGTTGTTGTTCAACAATAAATATGTACCATATTCTTCTTCATGGAAAAATAAGAACATCCCTTGAAAATAAGACCTAGCGTATCTTTGGGAGCAAACATTCATAGAAGACCCTGTCTCATTTTCAGGGAAATGGTAACAGTTGCTTGACAGAAATATTCTAAAAGTGATTATGGCTGAGCTCAGTCAAGGTTCGCTTATTCTGAAAATTGTTCCAAGTTTGTTTGTTTTTTCTTCTAGAAGCGAAAGTTCCTTTAGAAAGTCGCAGGGGCAGAGGTGAGCCAGCTGGGCGGTGTGGGCCAAAGAGGGGCCTTGGGGTTCGGAGAGAAAGCGAGGGCGGTCCTGGGAGAAGAAGAGGCGGGGACTCGGGTGCTCAGAGAAAGCTGGCAGGAAGGAAGAGGGTGGGGGAAGGCGGAGGCTTGCCCCAGAGATGGAAGGCGCTCACTGCTCCTTGGGCCTTGGACCTTGGGCCTTCTAATGGTGGGAGTGTCAGGGGAGGTCCCAGGGGGCGTGTCTCTCGAACATTCCTCAGCTTCCCTGGTGTGTCCACTGACCGGTCTGCACCAGGTCATCCGTCCTCGTGGTCCTGGGTCAGCCCTGGTGCCGTCCGCCCGGTGGGGCTGCGTCTCTGGGCCTGGAGCGGAAATGACAACTCGGCCCACGTGTTGTTCTCTCTGACTTGACTGGTGGCCAGTGCGCTGAGCTTTGTTCCGAAGATGATTTGATGCTGATCTCAGAACCTCGCTGTCCTGAGGGCTTGAGGCTTCAGGGAACGGTCGTGCAGGGGCTTGTACGGGAGTCCTGTGACTCTCCTCTAAGGGGGTCCACCGCGGGACTAGGACATGTGAGGGAAGAAGAGGTCAGGGGAGGGTCTGAATTGCACGGGCAGCGATAGGAAAGGAAGGGACATGCTAGGACAGGAAAGGTCACCCTGGGAATGAGGTCCCGGTCTACAAGGTACGTTGCTAGATACCAGGGCCCTCTGAGCCGGTGACATTCCGGACCTTGCCTATTATTCCTACTCTGCTCAGGCCTGTCTGATGGCCTACGGCGTGCCCCACCGAGGCCTCTTGGCTCTGAATATTGAAGGGGCAGGGGCAATGGTCTCTCCTACAGTTGCTTCCTGCTGAAGAGAGGAGATGCTTCGAGATTTTTAAGAGTCACTGTTACCCCCCTCTGATACAATGGTCAGCAAAATGGAAAGGATACCTTCTCCGTTCTTTGAAATTCCTTAGAAATAATTGCCATCTTTTTTTTTTAATATATTTTATTGATTTTTTTTTACAGAGAGGAGGGGAGAGAAAGTCAGAAACATCAATGAGGGAGAGACATCGATCAGCCGCCTCCTGCACGCCCCCCTACGGAGTTGTGCCCGCAAGCAAGGTACATGCCCCCGACCGGAATCGAACCCGGGACCTTTCAGTCCGCAGGCCGACGCTCTACCCACTGAGCCAAACCGGTCTCAGCAATAATCGACATCATTAGCTTACAAACAAAATAAAAGATAAAATATTTATTTCAATCAATCTTTTAAAATGACTGTCTCTAAGATTTTCAAAGCCCGGAGTACTTGTTCAATACTGACATTGAGCTAGCTTCAGTAGGTTTCAAAAAAAAAATCTGTGTCTCCCGACTCCACAATATTAATGCTTTACATTTTCTTTCTAAATCATGTGTTGTTGGCTTTAAGATATATTTTACACACCTAATAACACTGACAGGAGCATGATGATTATTTATAATCAGAGATAAATATTTAATAGCAGCCTCAGACCAAGCTTTGCCTGGGAAATGATGTATATCTCTCTCCACATATGACTCTATATAGATATTAGAACTCCATCTACATGTTAGGCCTCCTGGTAATTTCTTACAAGCGTTTAGAGAAATTAGAACCTTAGAAAAAAAAAAACACCCTCAGTACATTTTCATCAATCAAACAAAGGGGATTAATCTGAGAAATTTGCTGACGCGCCGAAAAATAAAGTGCTAGCTATCAAGGACTGCCAGGATCTTGCAGCTTCGCCACCAGCACTATAACGCTCAGGACAGAGCACATCGGCAGCCTCATAAATCGGCAGGTCCCCTTGGTCTGACGGGGGAGGAAATAAAACACGGGCGAGCTACCCATAAACGGACCCCCTGAAATTAATCACTCCCCCACTACCCTGCCGAGGCTGAGGGCAGATCACGTATGTTCCTCGAGGGCAAACTGCTGCTCACGGCAGCAACGCCCGTGTTTCTGCTCACAGAACTGCTGCTCTGTCATTGGAAGAGGTTTTGGAGACGAAGACCAATGCATATAGTTCATTTGCACCGTTATTCGACGAGAGAGAACTCCGCATGGCCAATGCCTTTGGTTTTTCCCAGTTAAACCTGAGTGATGTAGTGCCATTGTAAAGCATGATGGCGCTGAGACCGGTTTGGCTCATGGATAGAGCGTCGGCCTGCGGACTGAAGGGTCCCAGGTTTGATTCCAGTCAAGGGCATGTACATTGGTGGCGGGCACATCCCCAGTAGGGGGTGTGCAGGAGGCGGCTGATCAATGTCTCTCTCTCATCGATGTTTCTGACTTTCTGTCCCTCTCCCTTCCTCTCTGTGAAAAATCAATAAAATATATTTTTTTTAAAAAAAGCATGATGGACTCTCTTCAGACTGGAGTCTTGAACGGTTCACAAGGACAACCTCCACTCATTAAAAAGCGAGAAAGAGAGATGGAACAGCAAAACTAAAAATGGCATTAGCGCCGAACACACCTGCTACTGTAACGATCAAAAGCCCCGGTAAGGTTGACGGTGTGAAACCCACTAACGTTTTGTTCTTTTCTTTCTTTCTTTCTTTTTTAAAATATATTTTATTGATTTTTCACAGAGAGGAAAGGAAAGGGACAGAAAGCCAGAAACATCGATGAGAGAGAGACATTGATCAGCCGCCTCCTGCACGCTCCACACTGGGGATGTGCCCGCAACCCAGGTACATGCCCTTGACTGGAATCGAACCTGGGACCCTTCAGTCCCCAGGCCGACGCTCTATCCATGAGCCACACCGGCCTCGGCTGTTCTTTTCTGATCAAAACCTGACGCCGTGCTGGGCACCGGCCCCTCCGCACCACAGCTCCGTCCTCCTTCCACAGACCCCTCCTTAGAGGCAGCGGGCGGGAACCAGAGGGCGGTCCCCCAGGTGAGCTCAGACGCTCTGCCTGTGAAGGGCGTGCAATACGGTCCACGCACATTCCCCCCGGCTGACATCCGGTAAAGAGCCGCCTCTGGCTGCAAGGCTCGGGGGACCATGGAGCCCAGCTGTGAGCCCAGGAACCAGGAAAACAGCTTCCGGAGGACTCGCCTTGGCTAGCGTCCTCCCAAATCTCCACTGTGCTTTTCCTTTCACTACCGGTGGCAGTGTCCACAGACAGCGCCCTCCCCCCTTCCCCCCCCCCTCCCAGGCAGCGCAGAAAGCCACAGCCCGGGGCCTCTGGGCCACGGGCCGTACATGAGCACACATGACACGCCCCTCTGTAACCCGCCAGACCCTGAGAGAGCAGGGCGAGGCGACCACGTGAACACATCCGTCTAGGAAGGCATTGGGAGCCCCTGGGTCCCGAGGGGGCGAACAGGCCGGTGGCTGAGACTTCACCCTGCTCTCCGGATGGAACGCTCCCTCCCTGCACCGCCTCCGCGGCTGGCGGCTGCCGGGCGCTTCCTCTGTGCGCTCCACGGGAGAGGACCGTGCAAACGCCCAGCGTCCCTCATTGGCCTTCTGCTTCGCCAGCTTGAAGCTCCAGAGCAGTGGTTCTCCACCTTCCTGAGGCTGCATACAGTTCCTCATGCGGGGGTGACCCCCAACCATGAGATTTTGCTACTGTGATGCATCGTGATGTCAATACAGCGGTACCTCGAGATACGAGTGCCCTCACATACGAGATTTTTGAGATACGAGCTGTCGAGCGAGCGATTTTTGCTTTGAAATATGAGCAACAGTTGAGATAGGAGTCATCGCGCGGATCGGCCGCCTGCACACGACCCACCAGTTTACCGTGACTCGAGCGTCTCATAGTTTCCCACGCCTCAAGGTTATGGAAAGAATTAAACTCGTATCTCGAGGTGCCACTGTATCTGCATTTTCCGATGGTCTTAGGCGACCCCTGTGAAAGGGTCGTTTGACACCCCAAAGAGGTCACAACCCCCAGGTTGGGAACCGTTGATCCAGAGAATGAAGGCTTGGGCTTAGTGCCAGCCCTCTTTGGCCACTCATAACCCCCAGTGCTGTGGGCTTCCGTGTTTCCTTCCAGGCGGCCGTGTGTGCCCACAGCCACAGCCAAAGGTCTGTCCTAGGGCCCCTTCTCATTCCGGTCCTCGCTTCCTTGCCCTCACAGACACACACCCGCTCTCTGTGCGCACGTGCACACGTGCGTGGACATCCATGTGGCCACCCTGAAGCTATCAGACCGGCCAGGTGGGAAAGCCGTCGCTGTGGCCATTGGGTCCAGGCTGCATCCGTTTGCTCAATCCTTTGGTTCAACAGTGTGTTGAGCGGGGCTTCTGCAGCGAAGAACCTTCTGGGACACAGTTATTGCTTATTGCGGATCAGGCGGCAGCAGCTGCAATTTCCAAACCTGGAAGGGTTTCCTCGCTGAGACCGTCGGTTCCCGTTCTCCTCCTCGGAGAAAGGATCTCGCCTCTCTGCCGTGACGCCTTGCTCGAGACACCGAGAGGAGCCAACGGGCACTCTTACTCGGAGCCTTTTCCGAGCATCTCCCCGGAGCCACCGCCCCAGCCAGCACGGAGCCTGCCTTCCAAACTGCCAGAGCCCAGATTAAAAAATATCCGTCAGCGAGTCACAACACTGATGCATCGCTGCTCCGTCTCCTTCTCGCAGCCCTGCTGCCCGGCTGCCGAGCCAGGAACACACGTGGGCTTTTAGCTTCTGGTTACAGCATCGCCCCAACCGAGAACCCATGTCTGTTTTAGGAAAACACGAATCGGCTAACACACGCACACACACACGCACACACACACACACACACACACACACACAATCTCAGTGGCCAAAAAACTCTAAAACCACACAGAGCCCGATGCAGATGTGACCACGTGGTGGCAGCTTCTAATGGGGTCCCCCCCACCTTGTGGGTCTACGTTCCCCAGATCGCCCCAGTCCTTTCCATCTGGACAGGATTTGGGGAAGCGGAGGTAAGATGACGTGGTGGCTCTTAGAACAAAGGCTGGAAGTGGTGGCCATTAGCTAAGACTCAGCTACATGGTCTTCATTGCAGGGAAAGACCAACCAGCGGGAAGGAAACAGGCTTGGTGAGCTCCCAACAATGTGGTTGAACAAAAAAAATAACAAAGCTCAACCGAGGGACAGAAAGGAAGAGCTGGAGAAGTGCAGGCTCAAATCCTGTTCTTCTGTGGGAAGACGATACCCTCACTGAACTATTTCCACCTGAGCCATGCAGTCGATCGCGTTATAATTCAACTCACGAAATGGTTCAGGAACTTGGCCAAATGCCTGCAAATCTCTCCATATAAAAGCCTAAGTGACCCTCCAACCAGCTGGCCGGCAGGTAGCTATGAGATGCAGACCATCAAAGGGCAGATGCTCCACCCGATAGCTATGACTCACACTGGCCACCAGGGGGCAGACGCTCAACCCAAGAGCTGCCGAGCTGCGGTGACTTGGCAGCGGTGGTTCTCGGGTGACACACGCCGAACCAGAGAGTAGGGAGCCCGATTCTGAGGTGTGTCACCAGAGACGGCCCTCTCCTGACCCGGGACCCCCTGGGGGATGTCAGAGAGCCGGTTTCAGCCCAATCCCTGCAGGCCAGGCCCAGGGACCCCACCAGTGTACGAATCCACGCACTGGGCCTCTGTTTTATAATAAAGAGTAAAATCTATTAAAAACGGCAGCGAAGCCTGGGGAAAGATAGCCCTTTTAGATTCAACTAATCTAGAAACAAGGAGATGCCGTGCTCTCTTTAACAGTTCAAAAGATGTGTGCGTAATATCATTGAGTGACACGTGCATAAGGGAAAGACACACAGTCATATTCTGTTAAAGGGACTCCCCATCAAACACCTTTAGAGGGAAATCAGATAATAGGTCTCGAACCTTATGTCACTGGTTCTCTGATCCAGTAATTACACTCCTAGAAATTTAAATTAACGAGATAATTAGAAAGTTCACGGGCTGACTCCTCTAAGTACAAGAATAATCATTATATTACGTTGTAAAATAGAGGAAAAAAAACTATTAAGTGCATCTAAACGAGACGCTAGTGAAATAAAAGAAACTCGAAACTACCGCCCAAAATGACAGTGGAAACTGATTACTCACACAGACTAACACGGCAAGACACGGTGCAGAATGGAGCCCAGCAGATGTGATGTGATTTCATTTTGCTAGGAGCAGGTAAGTGTGTGTGTGTGTGTGTGTGCGGGGCAGGGGGTGAGGGTGGTGGTGGGTGGCAGAGGTGGAGCGGAGAGAGAAAGAGAATGGAGAATTGTGGGAAAATGTTTCCAAAACACCAAGAGTGGGTTTTCATGTGCGTCCGAAAAAGAATCCGTTTTCCCAGGTCAACGCTTGGATAGAGCACGAGTGGATTTTATTGGGTGGGTCGGTCCTGCTTTGAAACTGTAAATTATTAGACTGGCTCCAGTACCTTCCCTTTTATTTTCAGCAGATACATGTTCTGGGGGAAAGTGTGTGTGGGAAACTTGTTTTGCTTGACAGCCATTTTGTAGTAAGCTCCAGCCACGTTAGCACTAACCTCGGGCTAGGTTTCTATTACCCCAAACCCTATCTCTTTCCCGTAAGTCAAGTGTGTCGCCTTAAGGGCTAGGCCAGGTGTTTCACCTTAAGGGATAGGCCAGGTGTTTCACCTTAAGGGATAGGCCTCATTCCTTCTCCCTATAAATACCCCGAACTACTGTTGAATAAATGAGACTTGATCAGAACTTTGTCTTGTCTCCATTCCTTGTGTCTCTTGTCCTTTTCATCCCCACTCCCCCTCTAGGGTCCTCGTTGACTTCACCCGCATGTCGGGACAAGCGTGACCCTTCTTTTCGCGGCTTTTACATGCTCAGTCGCTCACTCCATGTCGTCAGTCCCCAGAGAGGACGGCGGAGCGGGTGTTTCTGGGAGAGCCGGTGGTGTGGGTCTTGCGGGAGCTCAGGATGGCGTTAGTGGGCACATGCTTGGCCACAGAGTGTCCTGCCACCTAGGCTGGAGTCTGCACAGCTGTAACCCTGAGGCGACAACGCCCACCTCGAAACCATGGAGGAGTTAAATTAGGTGACATGTTTGAAAGCTCTCAGCATTCCCATTAACACTAGTTTTCAAAACACTTTCTTCCCTAAAAGTTTGCTTCCATTAAAGCATTGGACAAAAATTATTTCTTTTTTTATTTTTTTAAATATGTTTTATTGATATTTTAGAGAGAGGAAGGGAGAGAGATAGAGAGTTAGAAATATCGATGAGAGAGAGATGTGGATCAGCTGCTCCCCCTCCCCCACACACACATCCCACACTGGGGATGTGCCTGCCACCAAGGTACATCATGCCCTTGACCGGAATGAAACCCAGGACCCTTCAGTCCGCGCGGGCCGACGCTCTATCCGCTGAGCCAAACCGGTTTTGGCCAAAATATTATTTCTTGAATGTACATGAACTTGGGGATAGAAAACTCCGAATTAAGTGAACAGAGTTCATTTTTTTTCCTTCCAGAACACCTTCCCCGTCCTGAAACTTCTCTGAACTAGATAACTCAGCAAAGTAGCACGACCAATGACATACCACAATACACCACAGATGCGCACACAGTGCCAATTCAATTAAGTGCCATTATCATTACTCTAACTTTGCAAAGCATCTGGCATGGGGAAATTGACTTTTAGAGACGTTGCTAGGTTGTACAAAGACAAAAAGAAAAAAAGAAAAAAATCCCCAGAAATGGGAATTGCCTTCGAGTAAGAGCTGACTGGTTTACGCTGGTTTTACTGGTAAGTTCCGCTGGGATATGGCATTACCTGTGCCCTCCCCCCTTCTTTTAGTGGCCTCTCCCTTCCTCTCTGTAAAATATCAATAGAACATATTAAAAAAAAAAAAAACACTAGTTTTTCTTGCAAGTATTTTGCTATCCATGTGTCCCTAAAAGTCATTCTCTTTATTTCCAAGGAAACTTCTTCTTTGTTTTTTTCAAGTCGGTACCCATTTTATCTTGCAAAGATGGACAGAAGCTATAGGCACCTCTTAACGTGTTTTTCCTTCACATCACTGTACGCGTTTGTGCCGATAGTTGGTGTGAACCGGGTCTGAGAAAGGGGTACAAGGATCCGAGCAGGAGATAAATCCAGCCTCAGCGATTTCTCTAAAATGCTGCTAACTCTGCAGGGAGGGGTGGCACAGCCACAGTCTGTGGAAGGTGCTGCCAGGCCTGCTCCCTGTCCTTCCAACCCCCCGCCCAATCCTCACTCCGGGCCTATCTACAAGCGGATGAAAACAACAGACACTTCAATTTGCTCAAAAACCACAAAACAATAGCATCTGACCTTCTTAGATGGTGTGGACTTTACTGCAGGGTTTGTCCCACAGAGACCCCTGCCCGCCGTTCCCTGAGAAGAAATCGATGCCTTCCGATCAAAGCAAAACTGTTTAATTGATAGACTCCACGAACATTATAAAACCCTTCAGAGAGAAAAAAAAAAAGGCATGTGAAGAAATAAATAAAAATCAAGACGAGGCTGATAGGATTTTCAGCAGCAGAAAGGAGAGGATCGTTGAGTAAATCTCTCTGAAGTACTGAGCGGCAATCACTGTGACCCGACAATTCCATGCCCAGAAGCTTTTCTCCCGGGAACGACAGTAAAATATTCACCCGACTGTGAGGATGACCCCCCCCCCCCGAGACCTTCATTAAAGGCGGGGGGATGGGGGGAGAGACTCAACTTCAGAAGGATGGTCTGTGGTGCAAAAAGGAATGGTGAGCAAATACAATACTCAACAAACACAAACCTATTTGAAATGATAAAAGTAACGTCAAGTTCTGTGGGGCTGAGAAAAGAACTGAAATGCTGGAGGACAGATATAAATCTGAGCGTGCTGGCCATCCCTTAAGTATTCCAACATTCCCTACACACTTGGAGGTAGAAGTAGCTTAAAGTCAGATGTTATTTAGCTAACTATGCTCAGTAAAAGTTCAAGTGCAATGACTAATAAGATGACTAAGAACATAGACATTCTGTATATAACCCCCAAAAGAGAAAAACTCATAGGATAAGAAACAAAGTAATTGAAATAATAATAAGTAATAAAAATATACAGAATGAGAAAACCAAAATTCTTAAAAAATAAGGTAGAAATGAATTCAAATAAGTCAATGATCACAATAAATGTAAATGAGTTAGATTAGCCATTGTCAGAATGGGTAAGGTTTTTTAAATAAATAGAGTGGTACCTCGAGATACGAGTGCCCTAACATATGAGATTTTTGAGATACGAGCCGTGGAGCGAGCGATTTTTGCTTTGAAATACGAGCAACATTTGAGATAGGAGTCATCGCGCGGATCGGCCGGCTGCACATGACCCACCAGTTTACTGCGACTCGAGCGTCTCATAGTTTCCCACGCCTCAAGGTTATGGAACGAATTAAACTCGTATCTCGAGGTACCAATGTAAATAAATAAAAACAGCTTCTAGGCTATCTCCAAGAGCCACCAAGTAAATAAACAAAGTAAGTAAGTAACACATGAGGAATCAAAGGAATCAAAAGTATTACAGTAACAGATGGGAAATATATTCCAGGAAAACATTAAAAGCTGGAGCAGTTCTGTCAGATAAAAGAGACTTTAAGGTAGAAAACAAAAAACATTTTTCGGGGCACAGAGGGTCACTGTATAATGATAAAAGTTTTAGTCACCAGGAAGATATGATAATTCTGAATTGTAAGTACTTCATGAAACCACCTGAAAATATATAAATGAGGAATGTATAACTAAGGGAAATGAGAAAATGTATCATTTATAGTGGGAGAACTCAGCTTAGCTCTCTCCCGTACACAGACAAGCAGCTAAGCAGACCAAATCAACCAAATGAAAAAATTCACACACACACACACACACACACACACACACACACACACACAAAGAAATGCTATCGAATTGTTCAAATATTCTATAATATATATATGTACATACACATTTGAACAATATATTATAGAATATTTATAGAATATTTGAACAATTCAGTAGCATTTCTTATTCTTCTTTAGAACTCCTGAAACTCTTATTAAAACCTATAGTAGGTGGGTGGGTGGGTAGATGGATGAACAGGTAGATACGTAGGAAGACAGATGCACAGAATGCAGTGCCTTTATAAATACAAAAGCTTGCATGCTTGAGGGGCTAGCCTATTGAAATTCTTCGTATTTCTATTCTTATTTGCATTTTAAATATTAATCCACACTTAAAATGAAATTGTGAGAAAGGAGGGAGATAAGCGGAGCCCATTAAAATATAGCAGAGATAGTGAGCACAATTAGTTTTACGGCCAGTGAGCGATTGGTGTGAAGCAATGTAAATGACTGCGGTTCCGTGTTCTGAGTCTAAATCTGGATGTAAGTTAAAAGGATAACCCTGAATTTTTTTTTTGGAGGGGGGTAGGGTAGCCCACAAAGCAAACGTTTCCATATTTAAGCTTTCAACGTGCCCAATCTCAACTCTCATTCTAATAAATTAGCACCATTACGACTATGCACTTAAATATTAATTCCGTCGTAACACAATGTTCAGGGAATTTCAGAGAAATCCAAATGATTGAGTCCATATCACTAATTATAGTAACAGGCAATTACCGCCATGAAATGTATGAGCCCGGTAATGTGGAGTATTCTTTTCTTAAAGAAAAAAAAAAAAAAAAACCCAAGGTTTTTGTGCAGATACTTTAAAAAAAAAAAAAAGAGCTCATTTGCATTTCAGGAGGAAGAATAGAGTTTTTAAAAATTCATTCCAGGATGGGTTCGCTTGCCATTCAGGATCTGAGAATAGCTGGAGACGCAGGAGCTGGGAGTGAGAGAGAGAGAGAGAGAGAGAGAGAGAGAGAGAGGAAGCAATGAGAACGTTGCCCGCTGAAGAACGGGCAGAAGCAAAATACTGTACGTGTCACGCAAACCCCAGCAGAGAGATCCTCCTTTAAGGTCTTCCAGCCAGGTCTGCTGCGCCTCCATCTCACGAGGACATGCATCTAAACACCGGCATGACCCCCAACCCACATGTCAAAGGAAGCTGCAAACCAACCCACGAGTGTCCACTGACCAGGGGGGGTGGGTAGTTAGCAGGCCCGGCCACTCATGGTCAGAGGCCGGGACGCGGGGAGGCCACCGTCCGGGCTGCCGTTTGCAGGAGCCTTCCAGCCGGGGCTGTGACTTTACGATGGGACGCAGTCCTTGACTCCCATAACTCCGCGGCGCTCTCCCCGGCCGTTCTGCTGACGTGCGCTCTATTTTTACCCCGGGAGGATAATGGATGTGCCTCCTCCGCCGTAAATTAGGTTTCCCACCCGAGCCCAGTCAGCGCGCCGTGGCAGTGACCCGACCGTGGTCCCGCCTCTGCGTCCCCCTCCTCCCCCCGCCCCCGGCCCCCGCACTGCCCGCTCCAAGGACAGAGGGGGTCGGGCTGCAGCGGGAGGAGGGCGCGGGCACTGCCAGTCCCCGGGGAGACATCTCGGGCCCGGGAACGCCAACTGCTTTATGTTCTCGCCCGCCGCCGGGAGCAGCCCCGCCCCGGGCTGTCACCGAGTTTGATGCAGCGAGGGCGCTCAGAGCCGCAATGGCCGCTGTAAAACCCGAGCAGCGTCCGGACGCTTCTGGCTGGTGGGGGAAGCCGGTCCTGGCATTTAGAGAAACGGGGAGGCTGCCAGATCGTCCACCGCAGCGGTTCTCAACCTTCCTAAGGCCGCGACCCTTTAACACAGCTCCTCATGTGGTGGTGACCCCGAACTATAACATTATTTCTGTTGCTACAGTGGCACCTTGAGATAGGAGTGCCCTAACATATGAGATCTTTGAGATACGAGCTGTCGAGCGAGCGATTTTTGCTTTGAAATGCGAGCGACAGTTGAGATAGGAGTCATCGCGCGGATCGGCCGGCTGCACACGACCCACCCGTTCACCGCGCCTCAAGGTTGTGGGACGCATTAAACTCGTATGTCGAGGTACCACTGTACTCCTTGAGCCCCTGTTTGCCAACCAGGCTCCTGCTGCCCCCCCCCACACACACACACCCCACCCCATCCTTTTTTTCCCTCTCTTCACTCTGCTCCTCTCACCGCGTCCTGCTAGCATCCCTCCAGCGGTCCACCCGCATCCCTGCTCTGAAAGCCTGTCTGCGCCCTTCCCTGTGCCAGACACCCCCTCGGGGCTCCCCGTGCTGTGGCTACAACAGCAGCTACTTCTGGGGGAGATGAGGAAGGCCGCACCTGAGTCTGCAGCGCGTCATCGCAGGACCCCGTGTGCGCCAGCGCTGACAGCCCTCACCTGCGGCCTCCTCTGCAGGACGGAGCCCGGGAGACGCGCGCAGCCTTGCCCAGAGGCGCCTGGGAGGCATGTCCCCGCCCGCCCGCCCGCAGCACCAGGCCAGCGGCCAGACGGCCTGCGGCAGGGCCAGGGGGGCTCGGGCACCACTCGGCCTCCTCTGCCTGCCGCAGGGCAGGAGCGAACCTCCGGCACCACCTGCTCACGGGTGGGCACTGGACTCCTCTCTCCTCTCCCATCCGCTTCCGCCTCGCAGCTGTGACCTGGAAGCTCGCCCTTCGCTGGTGGCTGGCACAAGGAGCCCTGCCCCCAGGCCCTGCCTCGGGCAGCCAGAGCGAAGGCGCATACACACGGATACGGGAAGGTTAGTTTTCCAGAAAAACAGGCCTCAGAGCGGCCTCTGAGAACGCCGTGCTAAACACTAATAATCCCCCTGCAGCTGCACTTCCAGGGCTGCCGGAAAGTAATCACAGCTCAGGCTTAACCACATATTCCACCAAAGGCGTCTGCAACCACGCTAGTTACCTCAGGTTCCTGTAAACTATTCGCTAACTCCATCTATCCCGCGTCTATAGGCTCCTTGTCTAATAAAGCACATGCGGGCCTGGTGGGAACGGTGAGAAAACAGCCGTCCCTGGGAGTGTTAGTTCGGGAGTTGAGATTCCGATGAAAATAAAGGCCTGGAGTCGCTGTGTTACCGACTTCATTTAAATGAGTGATACCCCGCCTTCCTCCTCCTCCTCCTCCGGCTCTCCTCGGAGCCTGCTCCTGTGGGTGTCGATGCGGATCTGGGGAGGTTATTACCGAATATTTCCTCGCTGACCACGGATATTCTCATAAGTGTGAGGGAAGGGGAACATTCTCGAGGCTCTCGTAACCGGGAGACCATAGCCAGGTGTCCTCGCAGCGGCCGAGACCCCAGCTTCACGCCTACACTCTGGGGAAGACACCGTATTCAGGGATGAGCCAGAGTCAGTTTCCGGCTGTAATGACTGTAAGTAACACGATGATTAGTAAATAATACGACACGGGCAAACTCTGTTTCCCCCACCCACAACTAGGAGCCTGCGTTAGTCCACCATGCCGAATGCAAGGGCCCGTCCCGGACTCACAGAAGCATTCTTACTCCTAATAGCACCCAGTTCGTGCTCTATCCCATTAAATATGGTCTCAGAAATCTCACCTAACAACAGAGAAACATGTAAACTGACTATACCTCCGCTAAGCCCACAGCCCATCAGAGAAAGTATGCAAATGAACCCAACAAAGATGGCGGCTAATTTGCACACATACCCGGGTCCCAGGAACCTCCTGGACACCCCATCACTGCCAGCCGGCCATCGGAGGGGCAGAGTGGGAGAGGAGGTCCTTCCCAAGCCTAAAGCCTGCGGTGTAGTTTTTTTTTTTTTAATATATTTTATTGATTTTTTACAGAGAGGAAGGGAGAGGTGTAGAGAATTAGAAACATCGATGAGAGAGACATCGATCAGCCGCCTCCTGCACACCCCCTACTGAGAATATGCCTGCAACCAAGGTACATGCCCTTGACCAGAATCGAACCTGGGATCCTTGAGTCCGCAGGCCAATGCTCTATCCACTGAGCCAAACCAGTTAGGGCCGGGGTGTAGTTTTTACGCTTGGGAAGGGGCTGGGACTGCGATTGGAGGGGAGGGGTGGGGCGGGACAGGGAGGGGGAGCCCGCTTCCCAAGCCTGAAGCCTGGGGTGGAGACGGAGGCTGAGCCTGGGATGGGAGGGAAGGGGAAAAAAAATCAATGGAAACATAGCCTCAGGTGAGGATAAAAAGGCACATCTTGCAAATGCCTAAAGAAAGTTGCCATTTTATCATGGTGAAGGGACTGGAGTCCATATTGGTGAAAATACCTTGGCGGCTGCGGTGACTGGCAGTGGCTGCTGCATCAGCTGGGTGATGGGGCTGGCGCCTTCCCCTGATCGGCCCAGTGGCCTCCAGCAAAGGGGGTGTGTCTTGGGTCTGCTCCCAATTGGGAGGGGGCCTAAGCCGTCAGCAGGACATCCCCTGAGGGCTCCCGGTATGTGAGAGGGGGTGGGCTGGGCTGAGGGACCCTCCCCAGTGAGCGAATTTCGTGCACCAGGCCCCTCGTGTACACATAAGATCTGTTGTAATCAATAAAAATGGCCTAAAATCTGTTTCCTATGGAGCGGTTTCTCTCATTAAGTGGAGATTGCTTTACCCATTCAATTCATATAATAATCATCATGGAAATTTCATGTCAAGACTTCCAAAATGTATTCTATTACTTCTACTGAAAATGGAATCTAAAGTTTACAGACACATGATTATTTTTTGTTGAAGGCTAAGAAAATGGCTCATCTTCAGGTCATGGTGTAGACATACACACACACACACATAAATAAAAGGCTAATATGCTAAGTATCCGACGGTTCAACCAGGACCGGTGACGCACACTGACCACAGATACGCAATCTAGGACACCCCCAGGGGATGTCGGACTGCCAGTTTCAGCCTGATCCCTGCAGGCCAGGCTGAGGGACCCCACTGATGCGCGAATCCACGCACTGGGCCTCTGGTGCACTAATGAAAGCAGCTCACATATTTAGCAGCCAACGGCCTTAATGTTCAGAATACAGTGGTACCTCGAGATACGAATTTAATTCGTTCCGTCACCTTGAGGCGTGGGAAACTATGAGACGCTCGAGTCGCGGTAAACGGGTGGGTCGTGTGCAGCCGGCCGATCCGCACGATGACTCCTATCTCAACTGTTGCTCATATTTCAAAGCAAGAATCGCTCGCTTGAAGGCTCGTATCTCAAAAATCTCATATGTTAGGGCACTTGTATCTTGAGGTGCCACTGTATATTCTTTTTTTTATCTTCACTCCCTATGGGGCATGTACTCTTGTTGCCTTCACCAGATGAAGAGACGGGGAGAGAAATATCTCGGGGTGTGGGTATGAGCTGGGATTCCAGGGCGTCCCTGCTGTCCGCGTCCTTAATGGCCACCTGTAGGTCACACCCCCACTTACCATTCTCTGCGCCTCTATGCAGCGTGCCATAAACAATGACGGAGAGACCACATGACGGTCAGTTAAAAACGGGGCATGTGAAGTCGGATAGGACCGTGTTAAAACCCCGCCCCCGGGTGGGAAATATGCCGGAGCCACGCGAGAGCAGCCTGAGCGTGGGTGTCCGTGGAATCAGGCACGAGCTTCCGCCGCCTGCGTGTCCCGGGCAGCGGACGGGAAGGGGCTGGGGAAACAGCATGGGGCTGGGCGGCTCGGCCGTTCGGAGCCCAGTCCCAGGTGCACCCGAGGTGGAGGGTTCCATTCCCAGCCAGGCAGGTGCTAGGCTGCGGGTGAAGCCCCAGGTGGGGCCATGCTGACTTTTAAACCATTACCTGTCACCTCTTTAAAAATGAACAATGTGTGCAGTATCGTACATATACCTAGACAGATGCTTGTCCCCTCCCTGCTTAAGTTAACAGAGCTAATTTTCACTGTGCTGCGGGGTGAACAGTCTGTGAAAACTGTCGTATATATATATATATTTTTTTAAATATATTTTATTGATTTTTCACAGAGAGGAAGTGAGAGGGATAGAAAGTCAGAAACATTGATGAGAGAGAGACATCGATCAGCCGCCTCCTGCACGCCCCCCACTGGAGATGTGCCCGCAAGCAAGGTACATGCCCCCGACCGGAATGGAACCCGGGACCTTGCAGTCCACAGGCCGACGCTCTATCCACTGAGCCAAACCGGTCTCGGCTATTTTTTAAATGTATTTTATTGATCTTTCCAGAGAGGAAGGGAAAGGAATAGAAAACCAGAAACATCGATGAGAGAGAGACATCGATCAGCCACCTCCTGCACAGCTCCTACTGGGGATGTGCCCGCCACCAGGGATATATGCCCTTGACTGGAATCGAAACTGGGACCTTTCCGTCCCCAGACCGACGCTCTATCCACTGAGCCACACCGGTTTCAGCTGTCGTATTATATTTTTTTTGCCTCTGTCCCAGCTTTTTTAAAGGAAGATGAGCCCCCACTTGTAAAGACACGCTCTGCTTGCCCTGCACAAAGCAC
Source organism: Lasiurus borealis (assembly GCA_004026805.1). Taxonomy (NCBI): domain Eukaryota; kingdom Metazoa; phylum Chordata; class Mammalia; order Chiroptera; family Vespertilionidae; genus Lasiurus; species Lasiurus borealis. The sequence goes on from PVJN01012666.1 coordinate 30,439, forward strand.
GCGCAGAGGCCTCCAACCCCTTTCTGACATGGATGGCAGAGGGGAGCGCCCCAGAGCAGATCCTAAATGTCCAGCACACGCATCTCCATACCCTGTCCCTCAACCATGTCCCACACGCATCTCCACACCGTGTCCGTCAGACCATGTCCCACACGCATCTCCACACCCTGTCCCTCAGACCATGTATGTCCCACACGCACCTCCACACCCTGTCCCTCAGACCATGTATGTTCCACACACATCTCCACACCCTGTCCCTCAGACCATGTCCCACACGCATCTCCACACCCTGTCCCTCAGACCATGTCCCACACCCACATCTCCACACCCTGTCCCTCAGACCATGTCCCACACCCACATCTCCACACCCTGTCCCTCAGACAATGTCCCACATCCACATCTCACTCCATATTTTTCCGAGGCAGCGGGTTTCTTTGTTCGCCGCCTGGACCTCTTTGTAAACGTGGAGCTGAAGGAGGCATCACCGTTTGCTCACCTTTGACCCCGGGGGCCGAGGTGGCCGCAGGGGGGCTCCTGTCACAGCGCCCTGTCCTGGTCACCTTCTTCTTGGCTCTCTGCGTGTGCTCCTTTGGCTTCCTAAGACTCATGGGGCGGGGGGATCTCTTTAAACCTTGGAGTCACGGATAACGTTGTGTGTATGTTCCTGCTGCAATCAGGAGGCCAGTGGAAGCCTCCAGAACAGCTGCTGTTCATGGAGATCCGTTACCGCTGGAACCTGCTGTCCTCCCTCCTAGCACAGCATCATACATATACCCAGACATATGTGTGTCCCCTCCCTGCTTAAGTTAACGGATCTCATTTTAACTGTGCTTCAGGGTGAACAGTCTGTGAAAACTGTAGTATATATATATATATATATTTTTTTTTTTAATATATTTTATTGATTTTTCACAGAGAGGAAGTGAGAGGGATAGAAAGTCAGAAACATCAATGAGAGAGAGACAATGATCAGCCGCCTCCTGCACATCCCACAGTGGAGATGTGCCCGCAAGCAAGGTACATGCCCCTGACAGGAATCGAACCCAGGACCTTGCAGTCCACAGGCCACTCTGCCCCCCGCCCTTCTTCTGACATGTCCCTCCTTCTCAGCTTCCGACAAAAGACAAACCTTCAAAGACCACAGAGCCCTCCGCTCTCACCAGCAGGATGCACAATACGGCTCCTCTTCCTGCAAACAGCCCTTCGCGCCTTCCCTGCGACCCCGCGCTCAGGGCTGTTCTCCCACTGAATGTTTCTCACTCGCCATACATCTCGTCGAGCAGCCGGGACGTTTCAGAGGATCGGCGTCTAAATAACTGATATTTCACTGCACCTCGTGGTTTGCTCCGACCATAGGTAAGTGTGAATCAAACGGAAACTGGTTTCGTTTGGGTAAAACAGCCGAGTTCAGTGTGGAAACAAGTTAAAGACATAACAGTGGCATTTGAAGTAAAAAAAACAACATGGCAATCTCGAGGATTAACACTGGCCACGCGGCGATGCTCCGGGGAGAAGCATTTGGGGTTGGAACGCGAACATTTCAGCCGCGCTGCTCCGAACGGTGGGCGTTCAGGCGGGCGGGCGGGCGGTTGTGATAACGGTACTCCCACCGCGCGCTCTCCTCCACCAGAAATGCGTTCCCCAGTTTCCACAGCAACCCAATCAATTTCTGATTACAAATGCAAGCAGAGCAATTTGGGCCCAGTCTGGGGAAAACGAGGAGTACATTTGTACAGTTAGAGAAAATTCGAAATTAGCCTATTTCGCTCCTCTGGAGGGCTCTGTTTGATATTCACAATAGAGAGAGGAAAAAGGAAAAAAAAAATTCTCACAGGCGGTAGACCACATTTTATATAAAAAAAACTCTTGTTCTCTTTATGTCTTGCAAAAGACACTACAGGTATCAGGATGGCTGCCGGATGCGTGGCACTGAATGGATTCAAGGAGACATGTTTCTCCTTTAATTAGACACCAGCACCCGAAGGACTAATGGAAACGTGCATAATTCCTATAATCTCTGTTTGTTCGGATTAATGCAGCTAGCTGTCAAATTAGAATCTAAAAAATACTTGGATAACAGATTTTCCTCCTTATAATTTCCTTGTTTACTTAAAACATCAAGAGTCGTCCTAATGAACTATTAACGGAAAGGCCACCGCGGTTGGATGCTATGCTCATTTTAATTGACTTTCCCGGGGGTGACATTGGTTAATAAAATCATACAGGTTTCGTGTAGACACTTCTACCACACGCCATGGGAATGCTGCACTGCGGGCTCATCGCCCCAAGTCCTGTCTCCTTCAATCACCAATACCCGCATTCTCCCTCTTCTCCACCCACCCCCTTTTCCATCTTGGAACCACCATAGGGTTGTCGGTATCCATGAGTCGCCTTTTCTGCTCTTTGCTCAGTGCCTTCGCCCTCTCAGCCAGCCCAGCCCCTCCCCGCTGGCAGCTGGCCGTCTGATCTCTGAATCCACGAGTCGGTCTCCACTTTGTGAGTTTATTTTGTTCATTAGCGTCCTCATAGGAGTGAGAGGTTTTTCTACGTTCAAGGGCTACCTGCCACGTTCAACACATCCTTTCTAGAACTGCTTGAATCAGACATATCACCAAAATAAAGATGGCGTGTGTGGTTCGGTGGAAGTTTCCAGAGTAAAGGTTCCTCCTGGTGAGTTCGGTGCATTTGCAAAACACGGTCAAGGCCAACGAAGTGATGAGGCAAACAGGAAACAGCGCCTTGGTGACTTTGAGTGGCGAGAACGTCCAGGACAGTGGTTCTCTCAACCTGGGGGTCGCGACCCCTTTGGGGGTCGAACGACCCTTTCACAGGGGTCGCCTAAGACCATCGGAAAAATGCAGATATTGACATCACGATGCATCACAGTCGCAACCATTTCATGGTTGGGGGTCACCACCACATAAGGAACTGCATGCAAGGGCCGAGGCCTCAGGAAGGTTGAGAACCACTGATCCAGGACATCAGAACCTGGAAATTCAGGAAGAGCCAGGCACGGGACAGGCCAGCGACAGGGGACAGACCCGAGATAATACCAGGCCCCCGGCTCTGAGCGCCTCCACGTGACCTCCGTGCTGCTGAGACGTGCGTATCTTTGGGCCTAAAGACCTCACCGTAATGCGCCCTCCTTTCTCCACGAGGACGCACTGACATCGCAGTTGTGTTCCACCTGCTGATGGAGCGTTGCGTCTCTGTGTGCGCGTGTCGGTCCAACGTCACTGCCGGCGGGGACTGAACGGAGAGCAGGACTCTGAGACAGACACAGGCCTCAGGTGACTGGATGGCAGGCGCCACAGAAAGGTCTTCTGAGACAGTGACTCCCTGGTGGGCGTGGGTGACCAGGGACGGTGCGCCCTCCTGGCGTCCAAAGACCCACCTGCACCCGGGCCAGCCCATCGGATGGCCAGGGGAGACTCGATTTCCTGTTCCTTTAGCCTCGGGGATACACGATGTAACGTATGATCCTCGAATCATTTTAACGAGGGGAACGCCAGGGCGAACGTCGGAGAAATAATTTTTCCGGACGCGATAAAAAAATTTTTATCGGTTCATTATTCCGGTTTAATGTGCTATCACTCAACTTCTCAAAATTCGCTCAATTGCAGAGAGCCATCCGGGTCAGCGGGAAGGCCAGCGGCCGGCCCTGCTCCGAGATATAAATTTACGGCGCCTTCTAAGCTGCGCGAGATCCCTCAGATATCATTGCGAAAATATAAGTGAAGGCAAACATAAATTTGATTTTTATGGGCCGGCAGCAGATAAATCTCCGCGCAGGAAGCAAACTGGGAAAGCCCTAACTGCCCGAGTTTTTAATGAGAAACTCTAAACACGGCTCTCTGCCGGGGATCGGCGGCGGAGAAAGTCAATATTAGCATAAATACATACAGCGGAGGAATTAGGGAGATTTTTGTTTTCCTATGCTAATGTGACAAGGCTTCCGGAAAGCTCCCGCAGTCCGCGCTCGTCTGCCGCCCTCTGTAAATTCACGTGGGCGCCCTTCCTTCGCGGGGACGCTTCTGTGCGCGGCGAGACCCTTCACCCCGATGACAACACGGAGTAAAGCGCTTGTGTTCCGTGTGTTACAGACCGAAGAGAACGACTCGCACCTGTAATGGAGTCGCCAGGCCGGTGTGCGCTCTGGAGGGTCTCAAAGGCGTCAACAACGAACCCGTTACCGCCGTCAGTGACTCCCGGCTCCCGCTGCGGGCACAGTGGACGCAGCCTGCTTTTGATCCTCTCTACTTCTTTTTGATGTTTTTTATTGATTTTTGGAGAGAAAGGAAAGGGGGGGGAGAGAGAGAGAAAGAGAAAGAGAGGGAGAGAGAGAAAGAGAGAGGGAGTGAGAGAAAGAGAGAGAGAGAAAGAGAGAGAGAGAGAGAGAGAGAGAGAGAGAGAGAGAAGAGAAATGCAATCGGTTGATTCCCATGTGTGCCTTGATCAGGGATGGCGACCATTTGGTGCACCGGATGACACTCAACCACCAGAGCCACTGGCCAGGGCAGCGAGTCAGTCCACCTGCAGGGACTCAGCAGGAGAGAGGGACCCGCCTCGATCCGGAGACTCGGGCAGCAATGCCGGGCACAGGGGAGTGTCCCCGCCAGGCCCCGGAAACCACCCACGTGACCACCAACACGCGGTCAGACCAATGGGCTGTGCCGACACCAAGGGCGGGCATCTACCGCACGAAAGGACTGGAGCATCGAGACACACAGCGATGGGGACGCGTCTCCAGGTAATGCCACCCTCTGAGACAGCAGCCGGGGGCAACCGCACAGGGCCTTTTTTTTTTTTTTTAATATATTTTATTGATTGTTTACAGAGAGGAAGGGAGAGAGAGAGTTAGAAACATCGGTGAGAGAGAGACATCGATCAGCTGCCTCCTGCACGCCCCCTACTGGAGTTGTGCCTGCAAGCAAGGTACATGCCCCCGACCGGAATCGAACCTGGGACCTTTCAGTCCGCAGGCCGACGCTCGATCCACTGAGCCACACCCGTCTCAGCAACAGCGCAGGTTCTTCAGAACCCCACCTGCAGAGAGCCCTGGAGAATGGGGAATGGTCTACAGCGAGGACAGGGGATCACAAGTTACCTAGACCCAGAGGGAGGGGGGCAGGGGGACTCCACAGAGGCGGGAGGGGAGAGGAATTACAGGGAACCTCGGGCGATGGCTAGGTTCCTTATTGTGATTGCTGTGATGGCATCACCTTTGTATACATCCAATTCGGTACCTTAATTATGTGCCATTCGTTGCTGGTACCTTGATTCAGCTCTTGGGAGAAAAGAAGTAGGCGTACAGCACCTGACTGTATGTGCAGATGAGAAATGACTGTACAGTGGTACCTCAAGATACGAGTTTAATTCGTTCTGTAACCTTGAGGCGTGGGAAACTATGAGACGCTTGAGTCGCAGTAAACTGGTGGGTCGTGTGCAGCCGGCCGATCCACACGATTACTCCTATCTCAACTGTTGCTCGTATTTCAAAGCAAAAATCGCTCGCTCGATGGCTCGTATCTCAAAAATCTTGTATGTTAGGGCACTCGTATTGCAAGGTACCGCTGTATGAAACTGTTTAAAAGTGGGGCCAATATTTCATCCAATCCCAGCTGTTTCACTCCCACCACGTTCCTGACTGGCTGAGGCCACTGCGTGTCTGTGGGTGACTGATCGGGGGTGGAGGGGAGGGCTCCCTGTGCGGAACCAGGTGGTAGCTGTGCTCCTCCCGGAGACGGAAGGTCTGGGTACCCGCTGAGCCCCCTCTCTCCCGCCACTCATCTCGTCTGGCGGGATCTCGGCTCACGCTGGGGCCCCAGCTCGGGGACGCAGACTCCCACCCACGTTTGTCTCTGCCGGATCCCGGGAAGCTCTCTCCCAGGGCTTTCTCCTCTGAGGCCCCACCCTGGCCGGATCGATCCAGCTGAGTCTGGGTTTGCCGGCGTTCTCTCTGGACACGTCTGGTCTGGGCCCTCCGTAAGGCAGTGGCGGGATTCCGGCTGCTGATTGCTGCCTTTGAGACGCCCCCAAGGTTTTTCTTTGTCTTTTTCTTTCTTTTTTTTTTCACTCGGAGAATTTTTCTTTTCTGTGTATGGGGCACTCATCTAAAACACCATTCTTGTGATTTTCATCAAAGCATCAAGTGCTGGCGAGTTTCAAATCAATCAAGCCAGCTTCTCACCGTGGCGACAGAAGGACGAATGCGGCCTGGAGAGGGGTCTTTTCACCCGCAAGAGCGCTCCCATCCATCACCTCCACGTTCCCCGGCAAACAGCGAAGGTCAGGGAGACGGACGCGGGCCGGGGAGAGGGACGGTCACGGCTGAATCGCTCTCACAGAATCAGGTGAAACCAGGCCACTGGAAAGCTCGGCGGAGCGTCCTTGATGCCCAGAACACTGCCGAGTGCGGAGCGGGACAGGGACAGAAATTACAGGACGTTTGCCGAGACCGGTGTGGCTCCGTGGATAGAGCGTCGGCCTGCGGACTGAGGGGTCCCAGGTTCAATTCCGGTCGGGGGCATGTACGTTGCTTGCAGGCACATCTCCAGTGTGGGGCGTGCAGGAGGCGGCTGATGGATGTCTCTCTCTCATCGATGTTTCTAACTCTCTCCCTCTCTGTAAAAAATCAATAAAATATATTTAAAGATATTAAAGGATGTTAGCCGTTTATACTTCCCACGCTGTCTCACCAACACTACCTGTCATGGACGTCTCAAACCTTTCATGAGGTACCCCTAATCACGACGGAAGATGATTCTGTGTGTGTTGAATATGTGTGTAATCTAGTGCCAATACGGCTAATTATGATCCATCATTTACCCAGGAAATTCCAGAGGGAAGCACGGCCTGCGTGCGGGCATCCCTCGCACACAGAGGAAATTAGCAGGATTGGCTCCATACCTCTCTGGCCGCACTGTGTAATCACTACCTCCTACAAATTCTAAAACGTATTTAAATATGCCACCCGGTTATAGTCAAAAATGGTACGGTCACGGGAAAACATCGGACAGCATGTCATTTCTCTTAATTTGGAAAGACAGTTGTCGTTTTGTGATGCAAAATAACTTGTTTACAAGTCTGTTTTTAATTGACATGAGAGGGAGGAATGGGGAAAGAGAGGAACATCAATGTGAGAATGTGGGAAGTAAACTCACATATATCAAAAAGCAAACAAACAAAAAAACTACTGACTCCTGGGCCCCACCCACCAAGATTCTGACTTAATTGGCCCTCCCCTGCCAGCCTGCTCATCCCTAACTGCCCTCCTCTGCAGGCCTTGTTCCCTACAACTGCCCTTTCCTGCAGAACTGATCCTCCCCGACGGCCCTCCCCTGCTGGCCTGAATGCCCACAACTGCCCTCTCCTGCTGGTCATCTTGTGGTGGCCATCTCATGTCCGCATGGAGGCGGCCTACTTTGACCACATAGAGTTGGCCATCTTGTGTGTTGGCGTGATGGTTAATTTGCATATTGCTCTTTTATTAGATGGGATTGGGAGTCTATTAAAACTGGTCGAGGGACAAGTAAAATGTCTGAGATCATTTTTCTCACCAAAGATACTTTTTTTTCTTTTTATGTTTTAAAGAGAGATGGGTAAAAGTCACTGGAGAGAACGAGAAGTAAACTCACAGCGTGGGGAGCTGGACTTGTGATATAAACGCCTGAGGTCATGTAGACTAGAATGTGAGAAAGTAAAAGCATCACAAGTAAGACCAGTCACGCCAAGAAAGAAAGAGATGAGAGTCTTGAAAAGACCTTTCCAAAAAGAGACCAATCCAATGGCAAATAAGGATATTAAAAAAGTTTTCAACCTCACTAGTCACAACAAAATAAGTAACAAACCCACAATGAGATGACATTATGCACCACTAGAATTTCTAAAATGCAAAAATAAAAAAAAAGCCAATTATTGGTGAGACTACAAAGCAAACGGCCCTCTCTCACAGCTGGCAGAGATCAGGTTTAAAAATTCAGTTTGGAAACACGTTTGATGTCATTACAAAAAGCGAACAAAGGCATCCCCAGGGATGGATCCTTGGCCATTCATGCGTGTGTTCTCTAAACATGTACTAGAATCTCCTGAGTAGCAGTACTTAGGAGCAGTCCTAACCTCCAATTCACTCACACAAAAGGTGCATCGGCAGAGGGATGGGTAACCGGAATCTTCGCAGATGAAAATACTATCCAGTGATGAGTATAATCCATAGCCCCATGCAGACACATTTGTGAGGATCTCACAAATCTCACAAATCTCTGGTGACCCAGAGCCAGACACCATGCAAGGACATAATTGTGATTCCACGTACATAAGCACAAATCTGTTGACAGAGGTCAGGGCTTGAAGAAGATCCAGACAGGCATGAGGGGCTCTGGGCGTGGTGATGCCTGTTGATCTGGGTGCTGGTTTTACGTGTATCAACGGATGCACACACACTGTGTGTTTTCTATTTACATCCCGGAGGCCCGGTGCATGAATTTGTGCACTGGTGGGCCCAGCCAGCCCACGCCCAATGGGGACCACAGGCATTCCGGTAGTTCTGCCTTTTGGTCAACCTGCATATTACCCTTTTAATTGATAGGGCTATACATCAACCAAAGTTTACAAAAAAAAAAAAAAAAGGATCAAGAGAAGACTCGTCTGGGTCAGAAAAATCTAGAAAAAGAGGTTCCATTTCTTGCTCTGCCTTTTAATGTGCCCCCAAATCACAACAGCAGAAACGTAAATTGTCTCAGAATTATATGCTCAGCGGGGAGAAAACAGTACGCCTGCCTCCTCATAGGATTGGACAGATGACCGGTCTTCTGATAGATTAAAATAAAGCATATACAGAGGCACCTCGAGATACGAGTGCCCTAACATATGAAATTTTTGAGATATGAGCCGTCGAGCGAGCGATTTTTGCTTTGAAATACGAGCAACAGTTGAGATAGGAGTCAACGCGCGTATCGGCCAACTGCACACGACCCACCAGTTTACCGAGACTCGAGTGTCTTGTAGTTTCCCACACCTCAAGGTTACGGAACAAATTAAGCTCGTACCTCAAGGTACCACTGTATAAAGCTGCTATCATTAGCACATATAGAACAAGCATGGAGTATTCAAAGCAAATAGAAAGATATTTGATGTAACTTAGTGTAATCACTTATAAAGAATCATGTAATAACCCTCTGGCTAACTGGAGAAACAATAAAGCAGAATTTTTACCTTGTAAAGCTTTAAAATAACAAATGGGGAAAAAAGCTTCACAAAGCCTCAACAGCTAGGGACCAAGCCCACACCTTTCCCCATTCTCTGAGCTCAGAGAAGGCTTTGCTGAGCCAAACCATCTTAACGTTTTGCAACGAGCGTACGTAACCTTCAAATTAAGCTAATTAAAATAGGGCGTACAACATTTTCAATTAATCTAATTCCTGTATTTCATATTTGCATAACACCATTAGCATTTTCTTGAAGCTGCTCATTCCAAGATGATTGTCTCGTTAGAGGATAAAACCTTGTCACTTATGAATTCATTCGACCCAACACAAAAAAAGTACCTACTGTGTGCTGGGAACTTGTCTAGAGCTGGGGATCCAGCAGTGCCTTAACAGGGACAGTTCCCTGCCCACGAGGAGCGTACCCTGCAGTGGCAGAAGCCAGGACGGGTACTGAGTTAATACTAAGGGGTGAGAGGTATTCATGAGAAAATGCAAACCGGGAGAGCAGATGGGCGTGCTGGATGCAGGGGGTGATGAAGGAGTTGAAAACGTAAATAGTTGGGGGAAGTTTTCACTAAGAAGTGAGTGTTGGGACAAAATGAACAGATCAGATGATGGTCACATGTAGGGGAAACGGCTTTCAGGCAGAGGGAACAGGACGGGCAGAGAAGCTGAGGCCGCCACTCAGACTGGTGGATGCAGGGGACCGCCAGGAGTGGCTGTGGGTGGAGCAGAATGAGCGGGGAGAACGTGCTGAGAGTTACGGGTAAAGGCGGCATGGAAGCTGTATTAGGGCCTCAGGACCGGTAAGAACTTGAGCTTTCACTCTGAGTGAGAGGCGGGGCCCCTGAGGGCTGGCGATGGAGGAGTTACAACTGATGTATGAATACTTTTCCCCTTCCCCGGAGCTCTGAGCATAATGCACGTGGCGATCAGGCTGCATTTAAAGGGATCTTCTGGGCTCCTGGAGAGGGGGGGGGGGTGATTGTAAAATACAGCGGTACCTCGAGATACGAGTGCCCTAACATACGAGGTTTTTGAGATATGAGCCATCGAGCGAGTGATTTTTTGCTTTGAAATACGAGCAACAGTTGAGATAGGAGTCATCGCGTGGATCAGGCCGGCTGCCCACGACCCACCAGTTTACCGAGACTCGAGCGTCTCATAGTTTCCCACGCCTCAAGGTTACAGAACGAATTAAACTTGTATCTCGAGGTACCACTGTGTCCAAATTAGAGACAGAGAACAGCGAGAGCAACAGAAGAGAGACTGGAAGAAAGGGGAGAACTGCCTTCCTTCACTCATCAAACGTTTGACGCCCTGTCCGGTGCCGCTGGGAGGACAGAAACGAGTGAGACACGGGTTCTGCCCACGCAGGGGATGCCCTCGAGGAGATCGGACACGTGCAGGAATCAATACCCAGAATAATGCAAGGAACGCGGGGTAGGTTTCGTCTCGGTTGGCGAAGGGGGTGGGGGCGGTGTGGAAGGCAGCAGCTGGCGGCAAAAACACCAGCTCCGTGATGGCATGCGTCCTGCCCCTGCCAGACGGCCAGATGGCAGCCCCTGGCACAGAGCTTGGCCCGGTGACCAGGACATATCTGTTACCCAATGACCGAGCGATTGCCGTGGGCAGCTATGTAGGGAGAAGGGCACCGAGCAAACCACAGCCACGGAGAGTTCCAGTCCGACCTGGCAGAGCAAGTGAGGAGAGCGCAGACGCAGGCAGAGCCAGAGGACAGGGTGAGGGCAGGGCGGGGCCCGAGGAGCGACCGGGACTGCGGCTCCCAGGAGGACATGGGGGCACGGCATTCGTCCCCGTCTGCTGAGGCGAAGCCAGGACACGCTCAGCTGGCTGCCGGTTCCTGCAACCGCTGTCAGACCAGCTCCGCACTCTGCATGCTGGCACTCTTCTCAGGCCAACGTCCTCACCAGATGAGGGGGAGCGTTTTCCGCGCTGGGGCAGCGGTTCTCCGCCTTTCTAATGCCGCAACCATTTAATACAGCTCCTCGTGTTGCGGTGAATCGTCATGTAAATATCTGTGTTTTCCGGTGGTCTTAGGCGACCCTGCTAGCGGTTCTCAACCTGTGAGTCACTGCAGTAGAGCCTCAGACCATCAGAAAACAGGTCGCGACCCCCAGGTTGAGAACCGCTGCGCCGGGGGATGGCGGAGGTCATTGCTTGGTTTTTTGGGTTTTGGGTTTTTTTAATACATTTTATTGATTTGTTACAGAGAGGAAGGAAGAGAGATAGGAAGTCAGAAACATCGATGAGAGAGAGACATCGATCAGTCACCTCCTGCACGCCCCACAGTGGAGATGTGCCCGCAAGCAAGGTATATGCCCTTGACCGGAATCAAACCTGGGACCTTTCAGTCCACAGGCCGACGCTCTATCCACTGAGCCAAACCAGTTTCGGCCATTGCTTGGTTTTATGTAGAGCGCAGCGACCATTGATTGCAAGGAAGTCTGGGAACCACTGGCTAGGGGAGAGCAGCGCTTGACACTGGGATTGAAAGTGTGTACATCCGCGCGTGTTATTGTTTTGTAAGTAGATCTGTGTCTTCGGACTTAAGCGTGGACTATAAATAAGGATGTCTGCCTCGCAGCCCCGCTGATCAAACGTGCTCACGGTCAGGTTCCTGTGCTTCCCTCACTGGAGCACCGTCCAGGAGCCCACAGGAGGCGCCCCGAGCTCCCCCACCAGGGGCACCCAGCGCCCCCCCCCCATCCTCACCCCTCCACCAGGAGCCCAGAGCTCCCCGAAGAGGCCTGTGTGTGGTGGAAGATTGCTGGAATGTGACAGTCCCTTAGCCACCTGCCGGGAGTGGGGACTGAAGGCAAGCTCTAACCCGGAGAATGGCGGGGGAGGGGGCTTTAGCAACAAGGACTTGTCACCAGGCTGGGCCCAGGCCCACGCTTTTCAGAATAAAGACGAACCTCGAGGAAAGAGGGGCGTTTTGACTTGGTAATGACAAAAGGTCTGCACGGCTGACAAAACAGAAGCGCTGACCTGCAAACACTGAAAATGGAAGGATGCTCTCTCCTAGACCACCGAAGTCGCTCTGTGTGAACGGGATTGGCTATCTTTCCTTTGATCCTGGCCTTATTATTGCTGGTGGCGGGGGTTTTCCGTGGAGGAGTAAGTACAGGGGCTTGGTCTTGCTGATCCTACGTTCCCAGAACTGTGTGCAACAACTTATTAGCTTCCCTGAAAAAGGAGGCGTTGGTGAAAGGAATAAGTGAAGGGCTGCATAATGTTTGCATCCGATAGTTATGGTTTCCACTGAACCAAGTGACACAATCACCCATCATGTTTTGAAGACCCCAGTAGAAAAACACATATTAAAGAGATTTTCTTTTAAAAACATAGGAAAACAGGATCATTTCTGTCAAATAAGCTGCTTATAAAGAAGGCTGCTTCGCAATCAAGATTTTTTTCTTTCTTTTTGAGTCTTTTAAGCACACTTATTACATTTGGCAATACCGAAATATTTGATTTTCCAGAACTATGACTTTAGTGCAAAGCCTTTTAAAAAATAAACATGATTATGAACATGAGAACAACAGAGAAAGAATCTGACCAATATTTGTTAGGTCTGTGAAAACATATGACATTGAAAAACCACTAAGATTATAATCACGAGCTGGAATAGAGGTGGTTTTTGGTATTTGCTCATCAGTAGCCATCTTGGCTCCCAGGACCACGTATTCACATGAAATACACACAAAAGGACTGAAGGTACAACTAACGGGCATTTTGTCTATTTTAAATGATTTTTTTTTTAACTATTGTAAGTCAACTGACCCACATTCCAATGAATGTCATCTGTGTAGCAACGTGGCACTCTGGCCTGGGGGCCTGGAGATGTTCTATTATCCATGTTTCCATTAAGAATGTGGTTTCAAAAGAGGCATTGGTTTTCAACGTCTATATAAAACAAATAATGTGACACTGGAAAGCAATACCGTTCACTTAACTTAATGAGCTGCTAGGCAATGAGTCAGATCCTCACAGATATAAATTACACAATTTGAAAGCTGCATTATTTAATATCTCACTCCCAGACAGGTGCTCGCTCAGCGGTAACCTAATTTAGAGCCGTTCGCATCAGAAGGCTTTTTTTAAAAAAAATAAAAAAAAATCTATTATACATGTAACTAAACCACTTGCTCCTTTCCCTCCTCCCAACAGTATTAAAACTAGTTCAACTACCTCAAGCAATGAAAATGAGATACGAGCGGTATTAATAGCCAGAGATACTTGAACGGAAGCCCGGATTTTTTAAAAAATTTTGTCATTTAAAAGGTGTCTCGAAATACACCCATATTAGGTTGCCTTTCAATATTCTAACAGGCTGGTAAGCATTTTGTAAGAAAGGGTGTTGTCAGGAGAAAAATGCTAGGATAATTCTGACAGTTTCCTAGGTTGAACTGATGAGAGAGTTCTTATCGTAGGTTATTGAATGAGCTGATGATCCCAGCTCATAAGCGCTTGTCAAATTTGAAAGAGAATGTAAGATTTCTAAGAACTAATAACAATAATAATAATAATAAAGAGGGAAAAAAGCTAATTAAAAAAAAAAGGTTCTTAGAAACCGTTTTAAAAACCCACCTGCTTGCAATAAGCCTTTTTCCTAGTGGGGCTACTTTACAGAAGAGTAAGTTAAAGGAGGTCTGGATTCTTCATCAACAGCTTACGCATACTTTGGGGGTTCCCTAGACCACAGGTTCTTAGGGGTGCGCTTATCAATGCACCCACTAGACCACTGGCTCCAGACCCTCTCTCATAACCTAGCCTGCACCTCCACATGTCGGATGCCATCTGCTCCTCGCCCAGTAATTGCCCTTTTTGGGGGCAAAGACCACCCAGGACATGGGCTGGGAATCCCTGGAGGAGCTGGCCCTCCCCTATAACCTGGTGCGGGGGCGGCCTGGGAGGGAGTGCATTCAGCCCGGG